>CM067536.1:3757500-3960000 GCA_034509925.1 Hirudinaria manillensis
GTAAATTAGGTAGTTAACGTTAATAATTGGACGTAGCTCTCATTATTATTACTATTATTATTTTATTATTTTTAATATTAATTCAACAAAATAAAAAAATAAATAATTTCCGCAACTGTCATCTTGTTCGGAGTTCGCTCGTGGGAGGTCCAACATCAGAAACATTGGAGCTGGCATCGGTTTGTTTGCCTGTGCGTGATAAAATATCGTGTTTCGCGTGCATAACGCCATCAGAACCCGGAAATGAAGCTCCGAGCAGATTAATGGACCAATCAATTTACTTGTTTATGTTAAATAAAAGATTTGTTTGTTCAAACCTTTCCAAAAATTAAGAAGAATGATTGAAAACTATTCCTGATTGATTTTGCCAGCAATGTACCACCAACAACAACACTACAGCATAATGAAGACACATAAAAGTTTGATATGAGAACATCTCTGCGCCGACTAACAACTTACTTTATTTAATTACATATTTATTTATTATATAAATAATATATATTTATTTATATATTTATTTAAAACTGGATCGATTAATTCCTTAATTCTATTTAAAATTAAATACTTTTAATTCCGCCCACAAATGCTGATACTGAACCAGTATCAAGAGCAACTAGTATCAGCTAGGGTATGAAGTCGCTGCAAAAATTAACCAAAAATGATTCCTTATTAATTGCTTCTCAACATATTAGCAATTTTATGAAGAATTTTCACAATAATTTAATGAAATAAGACGTTAAAATAATAAGAAATAGAATAATTCTCTCATTTAAACATGCAAGTGTCTTCACTTCCAATTCAAGTCTTCTATTTTTATCACCTTTACCACCATCCTCGGTCTTCCTTATAATTTTCCATCCAACTGAAATATTTCAGAAGTGATTGGAAAATGTTACCTGGAATTATTGGCATCAAGGATCTGGAAACAACTAATAATAACTGCTAACAACATGAATATCATTCAAAACAATTGAATTAAAAATAAATCTTAAGAATTATTTTTGTTGAGCATCACCAAACGACACAATTGTTGTTATTAATATTAAAAATTAAATATTAAAAATAACATAATCACTTTCGCAGTTATAATACTAATATTAACACCAAACTGAATGTAATCTCAATTTAACATTGTAAGCAACTAACAGAGATGATGCAAGAGCCAACAGGTGTTCTTAATTATTGTTAAGTACAATTTAATAACAAACATTATCCAATCAATGCTCCATGGTATAAAGTTTAAATAAAGTTTATGTCTTACAAGCAAGTAACACCTGCATTAGACCCACCTGGTAGTCTTTTTTTTTTTATAAAATTCCTTAAAATCATCTGCTATGATTTGGCTTAAATAAATAAATAAGTAAGCATCACATGATTCCAATTTTCAAAGCACAACTACTCAAAAATTACAGAAAGAAAAGGCAATGTTAATGAAAGTGGTCAGTCACTTTAAACAATGAATTAGCATCAACAACACCAACACTGTTAATGACAAAAACAAAACAACAACAAAACAAAAACAACTATAAAACAACAACAACAACAACACAAAGGTCTGAAAACTCAATGCAATCAAAAAAACTCCTCCTCTCAGAACAAATCCATTTCCATTGGACTCCAATCCATCCATCTCGGAGGACGAAACACAACCTCCCTGCGTACCCTCGTGCGATCGTCGCGCGACGTCGTGAAGTCGACCGCGACTTCTCGCGACGCTTCGTCTGAAGTTCTTGCGTGCGTGTCGACGTCGTCGAGAAGCCACCTCCTCAGCGGCTCGCGATTCTCTTCGCGGAACTTGATGTTAGACTCGACTTGCAGGATGCTTTGCATCAACAACTGCTCCACGTCAGATTCGTTCGTCTCCAGCTCTTTGAGCTGTTCAAGTGTAGATACATTGTTGCAACTTGGAGATACATTTAAAATAAAATTATTATTATATAAATTGCAAAAAAAAAAGAATGACTGCCAGAGAAAATTCATAATGCTGTATAATAAGAACATCAATCAAACTCAAATCATTATAACAACTGAACCTGTCTCAATTGCTCCTCTGAATAGAACTTTTCAATGACAGTCTCAAATGGCTTGAGCTTCCTAAACATAAACAAGTCATCAACAGAGACATCAGGTCATCCCCTAAGTTGGATCAAAGGTCAATCATTGACCTCTTACCTCGGGTTAGGTGCTCCGGACTTTCTGATGAGATCCCAGAACTTGTCGGACAAATATCTCGAGGAAGCAAACAAAGCATAACGTCTGATGTTCCCCTTCAAAATGTCTTCATAGATTCTGATGTTATTGCTTACCACTCATCAAGTTATTCTCAATAAATTCTCAATGAATTTTCAGTGAATTCTCAATGAATTTTCAATGAATTCTCAGTGAATTCTCAATGAATTTTCAATGAATTCTCAGTGAATTCTCAATGAATTTTCAATAAATGTTCCAGAAACTAATCTGACAATTAAAGTAGCATCTTTACCTGTCCAAAAGAGTGGTATTCGTGCTGCAAACCAATGCCTGCAAGTAGGCCATTCTTTCGTTTTTTATCGGTGATTTCTTCCTGACTTGATATTGATCGTAAATTGCTTGCCAATCATCTGTCGTTCCCTCGAATACCCCCCAACAAAGTACTGCTGGCAGGACATTTGGATCAACACTGAATAATTCAATTTGTTAAATTCTAAATTAAATTATCGTAAAGACAAAAATTAAATTAAACATTAAATTATCATAAAGACAAATTTTCTAGTATTTAAAAATAAATAAAAAAAATAAATCAATCTTCATGTAATGTCACATAAGAAGCGAGGATAACAAGAGGGATTTACGAGTCAACGTCAGGCTCTGCAATGTAGGTCTCATAAAGTGAACGGACATGACCCAAGCATTCACTGCTCCCAAAGCTACAGGCTGCTGGTATTGCCAGTGCTCTCAATAGGCTGGAATTGATAAATAATAAACTGATTAGTCAAACAAATAAACAAGTTAGCTGATAAAAATTAATTAATTTTAAGTCTCTCATTAATGCTAAAGTTTGAATAAAATCCACTTCTAAAGGAATATCTAAGCTTTTCCACAAATGATCAAACTGCCTAAATGATACTGGTAATTCATATATGTATGGTGATGTATTAATAACTTGATGAGATTTTACCATCAGAGAATGATGAGAGAAAAAATTAATCAATCAATCATCAAAAGGTTCTTACGACTTGGAAGTCGATTCATTTTCCTGAAACTCGTAACCCAATTTGTCCAAAAGGGAATCCAAGAGATTCCTCAAGTAAATCTGAAAGAGGAAAGATTTCAATTTGTACCTTCGAGGAACGCAAAAATTGGTCGTGCACGGTGGTTACCCGGAGTTCATCGAAGTACGGCTCGTCTTCAAAAAAGGTGGCAACCGTGTTTACGTGGTGCAACGTTGCCTCCCACGGGTTGTGTTCCTCTTCGTCGACGAGGTATTTCGTAAACTCCAGTGCATCAGGCAGGCTCAAATAGGAATTTCTAGAAAACGAATTGACATTGAATGCTATCCAGAAGTGTGAAGTCGAAAATGGAATCCTTTGATATGGTGAAGAACCAATGAGAGTGAAGGGTGGCATTACGCAATAGAATGCTGCACTGCAAATAGCCTCGAGACTATTTCCATTTCGCTCTGTTCGTTAGCTGTTGTGTTAGTTAATAAAGTTACTAAACTGCTGTTCTAACCTATCATTCTCTGATCGCACGATACAACACATCCGATGAATTCGTACCTTGCCAAGTCAAAGGCGTCGTCAATGAGCTGAGCCCTCGTTTCTATGGAGATGACCTTCAAAGAATTATTTAACTACAATGAATGAATGAATGAATGAATGAATGAATGAATGAATGAATGAATGAATGAATGAATGAATGAATGAATGAATGAATGAATGAATGGATGGATGGATGGATGGATGGATGGATGGATGGATGGATGGATGGATGGATGGATGGATGGATGGATGAACGAATGAATGAACGTGACCAAAAACCGTGCATAATTCGTTTCATTACGCTGTGATTCAAACAAAGTTGTTTGACCAGATTCCTCCTGTTTTCCTCGTCGTACAAAACTCTGTAATAAAACTCCTGGTCGGGATTCAAAATGTACCAATCGCTCCCTCCGGTCACCTCGCCGACGTTTATGAGAGCACCTTCATCAATAATTCTCCATTTTTTTAATAAGCAACTTTTTGTTCATTTAAAATCAAATATTGCACAAATGTTTATCATACTTGTCTCGTTGATGCGAATCCAATGAGTAGGATGTCCTTTAAATTGTTCGCAAAAATTACTTTCGTTTCCGATCAACGTCATCGGAATTTCCCATAAGGAGCTGTAAATTTATTTTTAATCTTAAATTTATTAATCTTAAATTAATAATTAATAATTTTAATCTTAAATTAGTTTTAATTAATTTAATTTTTTGTAATTTAACAAAAAAGATAAACATTTCCTCTTTTTAAAATTTTTTTAATCAATTGATTAACAAACATGTTTATTAAGCAGGTTTTTTACAGATTATTGGTTACAGGCACGGGTTCGATAAATCGATGCAAACTTGTTGGTTGAGTTCAATGATTGATTCCTAGGGTTGAAGTATCGGCTTTGAGAAGCTCTGATGAACGAGTCGTTCACTTTGGTCGTTGTTATCAACGGGAATCCGATTTGCGTGAACCAAGGAATTAAAATCACTTCAAAGTCCATTCTTTCTCCGTTCGGATACCTTATTCCCTCGTTTTCGACTTGCTGGAATGAATGACTTTATAATTAATATTTTAATATTTATAATATTTAATATTTATAATTGATATAAATTGATTTTTAAAATCTTTCTTGAATATTTTTAATATTTAATAACCTCGTTCAATACGTCAATGAAGTTCCGAGTGTCAACGTTTTCAAATGCATATTTTTCCAAAAATCTCTGCAGACAGAATATAACAAATAAATCATAGACATGACATTCATTAGTCAGAATTTGTAGATTTAACTAAAAATGGATTATGTGTGAGTGAGAATGGCAGATCACAAATGTTATGGGCCTGAATTACATAAATATTATTACAAATTTATTATTTATAAATATAATTAATTATATTTATTATTTAGTAATAATTAATACTCATACTATACCCATAACAACAAACATCAATATCACAATAACACATCATTATTGATGTTATTAGTTATTACTAAAATGAAAATTATTCAATTATTCATATTTATAATAAAATAATTTTATTCAATTCAGAAATTCATGGTCTGAGTATGAGTCATTAGATCAATAACAATGAATGACATGTATATTACCATCTTTATTATTTTTGTTAATATATTATTTCTTATGAGAGTAAACTCAATTCCATGCCACAATTTTATACAAACAGATTTTTAAAGTGCCTTATTTATCCCGGCACCGCTTACCCAATTCCCATTGGTATTCCACCCCCGTCAGGATGAACTCCCCTATGGTACCTGCCAGGTATTGAACACGACACGTAATGGTTTGGTTCCATTACAGGAATGTTACCCTGTAATGCCACTCATTTGTAATGAGTAGTTTGAAACCCAGCCACCAATGCCACAATAGCCCTTACGGAAGAGTGATACAAAAAAATTTAAAAAATGCCTCTGATGCTATGCAAACGGTTGGCAGTACATAAATCAAACATGCATTTTTAACTTTGCTTATCACTTTATTAAGATGCTCATTATTTTTGTTATCCTGTTGTTGTTGTTATTTGTTGTTATCTCACCTCAAAAATCCTGAACAACACAGGTCGACTTACGATCCCTTGCACGTGTCTCAGGAGAGCTGCAGTCTCAAAAAATTTACAACTAATGTAATAATTACTAATTTCCTCTATTTTATGAAAAATTAGTCACTGAATTAAACATAATTAATTAATTAAAAATTAATAAATAATCAATAATATTAAATTAATAAACAATCAATAATAATAAATTAATTAATAATTAATCAATAATATTAAATTAATTAATCTTTAATTAATAATTTAATAATAATTAATTAATTACCTTGTAGTAAACAACTGGACTGAACGAGTCAGAAGGGTTGCTTACAAACTTCATAATTTGTCTCGAGTTGTTCTTCTGATCCATGGTCATAATGCGATGAAGACCGTCAACAAACCTTGCTTGTTGAAACTGAGACTATTATTATCAAATACAAATATATTTGTAATCACACTCAAATAAATAAATAAATAAATCCTCAGATACACACATGAAACGATATCAATTTTTTTCCTTTTTTTTTTAATCACCATTTATTATTCCAATTATTTCACAGATGCAAGTAAGTTGTTGTGTTAAGAGGAGCTATGAGTGGCTTTAGTAACATACATTACACACCAAAAAAAAAATCACAAATTCATGGTACCATCCCAAGGGAATATAATTCTCATCTAGGGGATAACCTAATCACAAATTGACATAATTCTGGCAGTACTTATAAGAGGGTCTTTACATGAACGATAAACTGACGACATCGAAAAATGAAGAAAACACGACGTGTTGCAGCGACTCACGGCTTCCATGCCGAGAGCTTCCGTCGGCAGAAAGTTGAAATAAGTCGCCACTCCTTCCTGGATCCACAAGTCCGTCCACCACTTGCACGTCACTAAGTTACCGAATCGCTTTCAAGTGAAAAAACCATCCATTAATTAATTCATTCTCGTTAATTAATTCATAATTAATTAATTAATTATTATTATTAAGTCTTTATGTGCCACTCCTGTTGCCATTATTAATAAATAATAATTATTATTATTAATAATTAATAAATAATAATAATAAATAATTAATGATTAATAAATAATTAATTAATAATGTTATTTCAAGTTTTCAAGTTTTAATCCTCCAAACTTAAATTATCCCTTAAACAAAATAAATAGTTCTTAGAAGGTTCTAACTTAGAAGAAAAAAGCAAACAGAATGTAAATTAAAAGAATAAACTTAACTTAATTACTATTAAACTTATTAAATAGTTAACTGATTGCAATGAAATAATAATAATAGTAATAATAATAATAATAACAATAACAACAACAATGATGGCAACACATATATATGGTTATACCATGTGAGCAATTTCATGTGAGACTATGGCAAGCATTCTGACTTTGCTTGCTAACGAACTGGTCTTATTAGATATGCATAAAATATCCTCTGAATAAGTAATGAGCCCCCAATTCTCCATGGCAGCTGACCGAAATGGAATTGCCACGTGGTCTAAAAATAACTCCAACATGAAATAAATGAACGAATGAATGATTAGTGAAAGTTTAATATTATTAATTAACGAAGTTATTATTTATAAATGGCAACAAATTCAAGCCAACTACCTATTTTTGGCTCTCTGAACTTATGAAACACATTATCATAAAACCACTTGAGCAATGTCTTTGCATGTTTCACAGCATATCCAAGATAATTTATTTGAGAGTCAACAGCATATAGGGATACTGAAATCTGGAACCCAACGTTAACTTAGACATAGTTAAAATGAATTCATGAAATCATAAACTGTGAACATCAAAACAAGTCTAATTTTCATCATTTTCATCATTGCAATGAAATATAATTAATTTTTAAAAAATAAAATAAACGTTTATAAACAATTTCATAACAACATTTCAAAATGACTAATTTCAGAGGCTGAATATAAATGTATTTATAGGTTTTAAATCTTTATTTTTCAAATGATTTCATCTTATCACTGAAAACATCCAAATCCAAACATTTATCTCGGGATGTGATGTGACCGTAATCTTCTCAAACTCCCCTACAACGATGCAAACCAAATAGGTAGACATTCTCGGAGTCGTATCAAAATAATCCTCAAACCATCCGTCAGACCTAGGAAAACAAGCGGACAGAATTTCATCTTTTATTTCCTATTGTCATCAAAAGAAATCAACATACAACTGGATTGTCCTAATCAGGGGTGCATTGCTCAGAGAGACGTGATCGGCTCGTCTGATGACGGAAACGTTGAAAGTCGACTTCATGTCGATCTCGTCAAAACACGGAAAAACTTTGTGAGCGCCTACCGGTTGGAAGTGCGTCGATGCCATGTACCTGCGTAAATTTACAGATAAATTACCGATGAGTTCAAAACAATTGTAAAAAAAATATAGTAAGAATCCATCCAGAAACCTTTTGCCCTTCCAAAATAATCATCCAAGCAACCTTAGTTAATCAAATATATTCGTTAAATGTTTCAAATATATTTATTAAATCCAAGCAAACTGAGTAGTTAATCAAATATTATCATTAAATGTTGTTAAAAACGTTTAATAAAGAACTGATCGCAAGCAATCGTTGGTTATTTATTTAGAACGAACGAGTTCAACACAAGTCCAATGACAACAACAGCAACAGATCAAATGATTCTCAAATGCCATTTTCAGGACAATTACTTGGAATTACATCGAATTACTTGGAATTACATTGAATTACTTGAGATTACATCGAATTACTCTCACCACCAACAAACTTCATTACTTGTCATCAGACTTCCCACATTTACAAGATGAAATGGCAATTTAATTTCAATCCGTGATCATATAACGATTTAAGCATGTAATCACCCTTGGTGCAATTCAAGTCACATTTGCAGACTACTTTCAACCATTTTATTTAAAATAAATATTAAAAATAAAGAATTTATTAAATTGAATTATAATTTGAGTACTTGATGCATACTAAAACTAAAGCACCAACACAAATCCCACTTTATGTAGGTTTGAGTTAAGAAGCAAAAAAAATCCAATAACATGATTTAGCATATTCAGAATATTTGATAACTTGCTTTGTCACATTCTGGTTGCTTGTATAATCAGCCCAGTACAATCCATTTGCATTATATGACATTTTTCTTGAAAAGTCAGCCTTGAAAATATACTTTCCTCCTTCGACAAAGCCATTCCTCATTCGGAAAACCAGCATTCCCCGTGTCTTGTGACGAACGAAGGAACCTAAAACGGGAATTGGCAAAGGCTTCTCATTAGACCGATCAAGAGAGATGTTAACTGAGGAAACTGCTGGATAATCTGAAAGAATAAAAAAAGTTGAACTTTGTGCTGAATGCTAGGTTAGATAGATTAGCATTAAACGTGCCGTTGATTATAAAGAAGCTTGTATTTCGTACGCATTCAAAATGAATGTGCACTCTGCCCCAAAACCGAAATGGTGGTTCTCCATTGATGATTGGTTTGAGTGTCAAATTGTAATGGTAAGGAAGCAGATCCCTTGGTAAACGACCTCTACTTGTCAGATCAGGTTCTTCTGAAAACCCTAAATTAATTTGATCACCTACAATTGTAAGAACATATTTCAGTTTGCTAACATCTCCTATAAATTAGAACATTCACGGTCCATTTTAGATTGAAAATAGGTTGTACCTTTTGAATACCTCAAATCGGTGAAGGATGCACTTTCCAAAATTTCCGAAATTGTAAGATTGTCCTCGATGAATGACTCGTTTACAGAGTCAACATCATCAATCGAAACAGCAGATTCTTGAAATTAGCAACGTTTAGTAAAAATTGACAAAACAATAAAATCAATTTCAATTTTAAAAAATGCTCCTAACCATCAAATTGGCCGAAAACATACAAAATCGAGAGAAGAAATGAAAATAAAGTAACTAAGATAATTTTTACATTCATCATGAACGATCAAGCTACACGAAGTGCTCCAAGACCGAATGCACATGTAAGAGCCGGCTTTCATTCTCGCGCCTTGTCAAACCAATTTTCGGGTCTCTTAAACTAACTGTCACAATAACAATTTGATGAGTTATTACCCTCATATTTATTGCTACAGTTATCTTCTCCCTTTGAAGGCACTGCCAAAGTCGATCGTCTGCAAAAAGTATAACATCAAGTTTTAAAATTGCACTTACATTTATTTGTAATGATTAATAATTTATTTATTTTTCACCATACATTTTAATTACTTGAACTTTATGATCATATTACCATCTAAACTAATAACAGTTTTTTTAGAAACTGTAGCTTCCACTAGAAAATGCTCTCGCAATAGCTAGAGAAGTATTTAGATTTTACAGAATTTTTCACTTGCCTCGATGAGATGAACTTTTTTCTTGTTATCGGCGGTGAAGGGTGGAAAAATAATTAATAATTTTTACTGGACAAGTTGACATCTTCTATCTTCAAACATATATTTTGCATAACTTCTAGCGAACGGTGCGTTACATGCTTTGTATAATAGTTGCTTATGATATATCAAATTGCGTGGGGTTAATAGAGAGTTGCATGACGTTTTTTGGTTTGAATATCTCCAGACGAAGGCGTCGCTGGCGCTAATTCTTGGACTTAGCGACATAACAATCGTGTAACGATGAAGGCAAATATTAGCAAGTAGTCCTTGGCTCATTGTCCAGAAGACGATATTTTCCACATCATATCGTGAGTTAAACCCATTGAAAATATGTGGATAATTGATGGGGTTCAGATTCTGCTTAATATTAGTCACAGTCTTCTGTGATTTTACTTATGTTTTAGAGGAGGGACATTTAATATAAGATGAAAAACCTATTTCTTCAATCCCGCTAGTCCTTCTAGTATAAGTTGTTGTCTTGTACAGGTTATATTAATTCCAAATAGGATAGAATGTGGAACCAAGTAAGATTTCTGATGCAGCCTTAGGTATTTCTTAATTAGTTTGACCATGTGAATCACGTATAAGTATTTAGAAATAATTAGTTAGAGCTTGTTTGTTAGGCTGTCAGTGACCCCTTTTATCCATCTTTAGGGTATCTGAATAATAAGTTTATTCGATATTCACATCCTGTCGGCTTCAGAATATTCCACAATGAAATATTAGTTGGGTCGGAAAGCCATAACGATATGATTCATAGCAGGAACGTAGATCTTTATCTTCGCTGGGTAGCTGGATTTTTTAACGAGTAACCTGTAAGTGTTACCAGGAATGATATCCATATCCACATAGTTGATTTTATGGTATGAGTAGCAATTTTCATAGGCATCGACGTACAAGTATGTCATCCTTTTTGTTTTCAACAAAGACGTCAACAGCGATAGGCGTCCATGACGACTATTTTCGGAGAAACTCTGCCTGTCCTTCTTGTGCCCACTTAAAACTTTTGTTTGTTGTGTTTTCCTTTATCTGGAGGCCAAGCCATTATGCCTCGACCAGCCAATTAAGTTGTAAATCGGTGTTGATGTATGGAAATGATGTGAATTTTAAACAATAATCTTAAGTACTCTGTCTAGTAGATGCAAGCTATCTGTTGTAATGCCACAATATAGTAATTCCCTATTAATAGCTTTCATTAAGCCCTCACATTACATGGCGTGTTTTTTAACGTTTATTCGCTCCAGCCTTAACCTCTACCCTCGATCCTGATACAATAGCCCTGAAATACTAATTCACAGCTCTGAAATTATAGGTTTCACGCTAAACTATAACACCTGCTCGAGTGTTTGAAAGAACAATGAGGTAAATTATCTCGATGGGATCAGATGAGTTTTTGAGTGTAATGTAAACCAAGTAGAGAAAATTTGACACTTCATGGTCATTAGAGTTCGAGGACTTGGCGTAAACCAGTTGCAAATAATTTTTCATTTTGGTAATTTTAATGTTTGTTAGTTCTGCTTTTAGATTCAGTGAAAAGTATAACCTGAAGACAACAGAACAAGTAGCTCATGACAGAAGAGGTGGCCAGATGTTGTAATCTCTCAGAACAGTCCAAACAGTACTATGTGCTACAGTGGTAAACAATTTTTTTTGTTTGGACTGTTCTGGGAAGATAAATATTTGGTTAATCAAATGGCCTTAATTTTTATAAATTTCTTTGTCGTAAATTAATACTATATGCTACTTTTCTTAATATCAGTGATGTTAAAGAATCCAAGAAGCGCATTCACCATCCAGGATTTGGAGATCGAACTCCTGAAATGGTTTAGAAATGCCAGAGACGGAGGAGCTGGAAGCAAAAAGGAGATGAGTAACTGTTATAGGAATATATATGAACGCCCTTTTTTAAACAATGTTGATTATTGAATCGATGATGTGGCGTCTATTTGGCTGCAATAAACAACTCTGACACAAGCATTTACCAGGGCAAAATGGCAGAAGGCAGGACGGTTACGGAAATTACAATCTGATTCTCCGGCGAAGTGCGTGTGACAGAATTTATGTAATAGACGTGAGGTGGCTATAGTGAAGCATAGAGGTTATGGTTTTGTTGTTTCCAGGTGGGTCGGTGCTCTGCCATTAGGGTCGATTATGATTTGAAATCGGCTTAGATCAATTAAGAATTATTCATAAATGGTTGTCTAATTAGGTTTAATTTGATGTGTGGATCAAAATCCTTACAGTTACCGAAGTCTTGTTTCGTAACCCTCTTACATAATTTAATAACATGGCTAACAAGAAAGAAGTAGGGTATTGCACAGTTTAGATTTTTTTATTTAATATCTCGATTAGCTGTTCTCATAATTTCTCTAAGCTTTGGGATGAGTTTCAAGTCGCTCCCTGTTTCAGACATTTTTTAAGTGCTATTTTAAAAGATTAAAGTTGTTCAAAAATCGAAGATGAACGAGCAGAGACGAAAGTTAAATAGTAATGTAATAAATAATATTTGAATTTGAACAATTTATTGCTTATTTTAACACTAATCTTCAAGATAAAAAAATTGGATAAAACATAACAGGGAAAAAACATGATTTCCTTATTCAAGAAAGGATTGAACTGCTGCAGGATTCCTTCCAGGCCACGATTCCTTAACATAATTTTTCTTTTCCTGGTTCGATGTTGGAATACTTTTGACCAAAGGCTTCTTAACCACATCCTTTACTTCACTGATTTCAGGAGCAGAGTTTATCTTTACAGAGAAGAAGCTACGTTCTTCGTTGTTCTCTTTAAGAGATTCACTATCGTAATGGATATCACGTTGATAAGGCTGAGCCTCTGATTCGACTTTGGCTTTCTTTGATATGACGGTGGTTTGGCAAAGATTCCTGAAGCGACCCACTGTTGGATCAACGTCCTCGAGGTTTAAAATAATTTCTTTCGGATTGAATGTCACACTCATGCACTTTTTGTGCTTACGTTTGCCACTTTTTTCCAGATTCTTCATGTCTGGAGTGAAGGGAGTGCAGCGGTTACGTGCGGTGTTGAACTCTGTGAGTTCGTCCAATTCAGATTCGTCTTCGGGGACGACGCCGTCGGGAAAACTCTTGTTTTCAGCTTCTCCTACCTGGGACAGATTCTTCACTTGAATGGTGTCCCTGATGGCATAAGTTCTCGATGAAGCACCGAATCGTAGGACACTGCCGGTCGGAAGCTGTTGGGGTTTTTTCGGTTCCAAGCGCAGATTTCCGATGAAAGTTCCGTGCGTGCTTCCGAGATCAATGAGGAAAAATCTATCGAGGAATTTGTGCCAAACGAGTGCGGCGTGAACTCGCGAACAGGATTCGTGGTCGATGCAAAAGTCGCACAACTGTTTGTTCCTGCCGAAAAAATAGCAAGTCTTTTCATCGATCATGAGCTTTTGTATCATTTTCTCCTCTTTGAAGACGTCGAGATGAAATCCAGAAGCTGGTTTTCCAGCCCACTCAGGAATTTCGAAATTATTCGTCGCCATTGTTTTGTTTTATTTACAAAAGATTAAATTATCGTTTGTTGATGTTTTGAAAGACCCTCTAGTATTTCGCCCAGAGCACTATCATCAAACATGGACAATAAAAGTTTATGAATATAAATTAATTAGTAATAAATTGTTAATATAATTTATTTTTCATTATTTCTATCGAAATTATTTTGTAATTAAAATAAACATAGTTATTTTAAAAATTAATATTTTGTACAACTGAAATTTCGTTAAATTGTACATTGGCATGGAAGCTTTTACTGCATTTAATCGGAATTTGTAATTTCAAAATTCACTTTAAGTGGAGGTTTTAAAAAAAATTAATTTAAAATACTTTATAATAGGTTGAATAATTTTTTTTATCGATTTTCAATTTAAAGGAATACGGACATCAAAAGCCATGATTCATCATAAACACAGAGATATCTGAACTCAATAAAGTCCATTATCTTCTATGAGTTGATAACTGATAATTACATAATTATTTACTTAATAATTTAAATAACAAGTAGTTAATCGCGGCATATTCAGGTTTGGATTTATGGTTTTCAAACAAAGTTTTGTCGTAAATCTCAACTCCGATCTCCGTCATGATGTGTTTTGAATGGAATTGAAGCGACTTAAAGCAAATTTGGAGTAAAAGTTAATCACAATTTTTAATTTATGATTTGAGAATCCTGAAATTCTTCACCTACTGACATTTTTGTGCACATAAACTTATTTTTTATTTCTAAATTTATTTATTCTAAAATTATTTCTCTTATTTTTCTATGAGAATGATTCGAACCGTTTTAGAACTAATTTATGTTTTTAACAACTTCGCTACGTTAAATTATAAACTCTTCCTCCAGATTAAAAAAAAACATTCCAGTTCCATTGCAATATTAGCGCTAATTTATCTTTGAGTGATATTGATTGCTATATAATAAATATAAAATAATATATACAGTTGTTTTTATTTTGAAATATTTGAAACTAGGATTTAATTGGTCCGATGCTGATGATTATGGCGCTTTAAAATTCTATATTCCCTAATTATAAATTTGGAGTATTTTTTAAAATTTAGCTGATTCATGAAGCATTTTCAATATGCATGCTGGAACTTAGAACAGACTAAGAATCCGGGGATTCGTAGTCTTCTATCGTGAAAAACACTGAATGCATCAGATGCATCCAACAGGAACATTCTTTTTTTTTTTAGATGATCTTCCTTCACCATCCTTGATATCACAAGAAATCATACGGCTCACGAGACCCAAAGCTGTCTCGAATGTAGCGTTGAATTCTTTACGAGAAACTGAATAACATGACCTAGGAGCAAGAATTTTCATATCAACTCTTGGGTTGAGGAGGTTGGGGTGGGCCAACGACCCACTCGTTAATTGTTTGAAATGTCCCCGCTGACAAGACACGACCATGGATGCTCTTTTCGATAGGAAGCGTCAGAAATTGATTGCCCAGTTATTGTAGATTTAAGGTTTGAAAAAGCTTTTATTTGAATAATTCAATTTATTGAGGTTGAAATTCATAAATATTCAAAGGGAGAATTTTATTGAGTAATTTTATTGCTGGCTTTGATTGCAAATTCCCAATCAATTGCAAACTTTCAACGACAACGTCGTCAAAACATCATGCGCTTTCGCTTCCCGTCCAAGATTTTATCTTTGAATGACTTCAGAGAAGAACCCATCATTTCAGTCGGAGAAGTGAAAATGTGGTCGGTGAAAGGAAGTGCCGTTTGGGCGGAAGATTCGGATTCATTTTCCAGCTGGTCACCGAACCAAATGCCTAAACTGCGTTCGTTGTTCTTGTAGAACCACTTGTTTTGCTCGACAGCTAAGACGTAGTGCGAGAAGGTGTTTTGTTCGCTGACTGACAGATTTGTACGTCGTCCTACGAATAACTTGAGCTGAAATACAAAATGTCCAATGATGTAACTGTTACATGGTAACGATTAATACTAATGATTAATATTAACTTTTAATTGTTTATTCATCTATTTTTTTTTATTTAGAAACAATCCGAATCTTAAGAAAGCATCCCTTTTGACAACGTTCGTGTAATAATCAGAATCATTAAGAATCATTCAAATGATATTCTTCGAATAGTGAATAAATTAATTGATTGAATAAATGAATAAATAATTATTAAATTAATAAATTAACTCATTAATTTGATAATATTATTGAAATTGAAAATTATTTAGCCATAACTGCACATATAGAACATCGAGAAAAAAATTAGTTTCAGTAAATTTCTAACATCTCTGAGTTGCTTGGCAGTGTACCATGATCTTGTTATTGTGCCAATCAATCTCATTTTGCTCAGGCTTCAAAATAAAGAAATCATATTAAAGTAAAGTACTAATGCCAATTGTCAAGAGATGAAGAATTATTAATAAAATTATGCAAAACAAGAATAACTAAACTTAGAAAATAGACTGGTACATTGAACGTAGAATTAGTCTTAAAATATGTGTTCATACGGCAAAACCTGCCTCTACAGCTAGATAAAAAAAGTATCCCTAAGTGCAGGTTGTCCCTTTTATAAGGTGTCTATGTTAAAATAAAATCGGTTCCTAGAAAAATGACCCTAAGGACAGACGGAAGAACGAACGAACGAACGAATGAATGAATGAACGAATGAAGGACTGAAAGTATGAGTGTGTGAATGAATGGAACAGGAAGGTGGATACGTTGGATGATTCCAGCACATGTCAGATTCAATAATAAAGCAGATGTGAACTGCACAACTACTTGTTTTCAACCGTCTGTTTGACGATGTGATGATGTGATTATGCAATGAAGTGACGATGTGATTTGCAATACTTTAAGTAGATTTTATTATTATTTTTAAATAAACACTAATTTTAAGATTTCCTGAAAAAGAAACCTACTTAGGTTGAACTTCGTCCCATGAATCATCCAAATAATCCCAAAGCAAGTCAGCACCGTATTTGTTTCCAGCCAAATAATTTGCAACTTGACCAACATCTTCGGTCGAAAAGAATCCCTTTTCATTTACAAGATCTTTGAATATGCTGCAGAATAAGAACCATTGAAATCAATAGCTTATCTATCTTCTTCTATATAAATAAAAATGCAATGTGTGTTTGTATCATGTAAATGTTCTCTGAAAGTACTTAACCAATTGCTTTGAAATTTTGACACAACATAGTGCTTGATTAGGGGAGTGTTTGTATATAGGTTTCATATATGTGCCACAACTATATCATGTAAAAATACGCTTTTTTTTTCGAAAATCCTGCCATCTTGCCACGATAACGTCACTGCCTAACCTATGATAGATAAACTTTAGCGAGACATTAGTCGGTTAAAGCGCCTGCCTAGTTATTAATATTCCGTCCTCTGAGAATTTAAAAACAAGTCGAATAATGTCCAATTTCTTACAAGTCAATGTCAAATCTTCTAGGACTGCATGTCATGGCATAAGCGTATGAAAGTTTCTCCTCTTTTATCACCGCCAGCTCTCTCTTTTTGTACTCTTTCGAGACAAATTCGTAATTTGCTTCCGGTTTCTTGGCTACTTCAGTGCAAAGAGCGGACGGGAGAATGTTTGCATTTATCCTGTGAAAATGAGGTTCATTTAAGTTTATTATTATCTTCATAGTTTCATTGGAGTTTTGATCTACGAAAGCACAATCGTCAAAATATTCAAAATATATAAATATAAGAATGATTAATGGTTTGCACTCACGAATTAAGATCTGGATTCAACTTGTGATCTTCGAATATTTGATGAACATAATCCAAACATTTGAGGTTTCCAAACCAACAAGCCGATGAAATGGCGTCTCTTCTCAGAAATCTTAAACAATAAAAAGCATGCTAAAAAACTTTAACTCTTTCATTATAGAAATAAATAAATAAATTTCTTTATATAATAAAATATAACAAAGTGAATTCTTTTTTTAAATATTATTATTAACGCGTAATCATTTCACTGCAAATAATTTTAAAATTGAAAACTTAATACTCACTGAGTAGACAAGGTATCTTCAGGATTGAATTCGTAACCAATTGAACCGAGGACGGAATGCAGAAGAGTCGAAAAATAATGCTGCATTAAACTCAATTTGACTTAATTTCGTTAAAATTCTAGTTAGAGACGTTAGGTATTTTTACAAAACTACCCTATAGGAGGAGTACCAATCCTGTGCCCTGAAAAATGGCTCAACATCGAGAACATGTTTCAATGTGACACTCCACGGATTGTACGACGGATCAAGTCCTAGATAAAGCGTGTTATCAAAAGCATCGACAGCTGGGAAATATCCATTCCTGAAATTTTAGGACATCTAAAGCTTTTGATTTTTTCCCAGTTTATATGTCGAGACAAATAAAATCACATTACCACTCATTACTGGAATCTAAGTTAAAATAAATAAATAAATTAATTAATTAATTAGTTATTCAATATCTGTGGACGTTATTGAAGTAATTTTTCCGTGGGAAAAACGTAATGTAATGCTAGAATATGTAACGTTCGAAATGAAAAATTGTCGGAGTCTGTTGAAATATCCTTCAAGATTAATTTCTCAATTGTTAGAAATGAGGTTTAAAAACAAAATAGTCACACAGCATTATTTACCTCGAAAGATCAAAAGCATCGTCAATGACTTGGGTTCTGGTCTCCACAGGCAATTTCTGTACCAGAAAAAAACAACATAAAACGTTCACCGAAACAAGGGACATTTTACCCATCAACTATGATGATGATGACGACGACGATGATGACACCTGATGATAAAACGTACCAAAATATTGTTTGCAAGCGATGCCCTTTGACTTTCGTCGTACAAGACCCTGTAGAAAAACATTTGGTTAGGGTTGATGACGAACCAGGATTTCAATGACTCGGGAACTTTAATTTGGATGCCTAAAACGTGGGTGAATTTATGCGCTGTAATTTCAGTTTTATTGGTAAAATTTCCCTAATTTTATTATAATAGTTAATAAGATTTAATAATGAATAATAAATTCTTTATTTAGTGAACTTGATGATTAATTCGACAATAACTTTCTTGAGATGCTCGCAGCCAATAATTTGGTGGTTTCGACCAATCAGAAGTTGAACTGTTGGACGATAAAACTTGTATTGGGACGTCCCATTTATATCTGATAAAAAGTTATAAAAAATGTCAGATTTGTTATTGTACAGCGTATGAGTTATTACAATATTTATTTATTATTTATACTTAATTAATTTTATTTTGTTATATTCCACGTGAATTACAAGAAATTAGTTTCAAAACACATGAAATAAAATCACTTGTAAGGACTTTGAACGTTTTCATTTTGATTGGCTGGATTGAAATAACGTGATTGGGTGATCGTCGCCAATCCTTTTCCAAGACCAATCACTTTTAAGAGAGGAAAACCTTTTTGGTCCAACCAGGGATCGAGCAGCTTTTTGAAATTGATCTCAGAACCATCGGGGTATTTTATGCCACTTTCCTTCGCTTGCTTGAAGAAATTACTTTATTTATTTTTTTATTATTTCTAAATTATTTTATTTATTTAAATATACAGGAACAATTGAAGCAAAAATTCACTCAATTCAGTCCTTGATCGCTGCTGGAAAATTCAATCTTGCCCAATCATGCGATTTAAAAGTTAACTTTTATCTCAGAGGATAGAATATCAAAGCGCCGTTGATCTTTCTAGATTCTAATAAATTGGACCTGGCATCTCCCATTTATTTAAAAATATCGAGCCGGATTTTGGAGCATTTCAGCGTATGGTTTATTAAAATATCACATCCATTAAACTGAATTATTGACGCAAGTCACAGAAATTCACAAACGTTAAGCATTGAAATTGAATAAAATTGAAAAATTGTTTAAAATCTCACATCGGTGAACACTTGAAGGAACTGATCGCTGTTTGCTGTGGAGTACTCATATTTCTTTAAGTATCTCTAAGCAGATTAATAAATTACGAACATTTATCAAATATAATAAATCTTGATAAATACAGTGGTCGTCATATCTTTAAGCAGACCACATCTCCCATCTTAAAGATGTATTTAACGCTCTGATTCATTAAACTTGTCTAAACACATAGAGTCGCGAATAGAACGTTTTTGCTTTAAGTTTCGCACTAACTAATAATAACTAATTTTATTATTAATTAGTTTATTATTATTAATTATTAATAACTAATTTTAATTTTATTTAATTAATTAGCTTAAAATGAAGAGAATTTACATTCACCGTAAGTGCCTTTTTGTGAACGGGTTCAGTTATTATTTGCCTCAACATTCTTATGAGGCACGCTCCCTGTTGAAAAACATGTTAAACAATTGAACTAAAAACATGAATTCATTGTGTAACTTTGTCTGATTATCTGATTAAGCTTTGCATATGTGTATAACACACAGCAAGGTGAAGCCATAGCATATTTTATTTATATTTTAATAAATTTACAGAGTTATTAGACGCTATTATTAAATATAAATTTTCATCTATCGATGATAATATTGATTGTTGTTAAAAATAAAATTTAAATTCAAAGTATGAAAATGTTAGCATTACTTTGTAATAAGTGCTGTCTGCAAAAGCAAGGAATGCATCTTGAGGTTTTTCAACTGGAATCCTGACGGGTTCTGAAGTATTCTTTTGGTCATCACGCATGTGGTCAATCAAAAATATGCTTTGATGCAATTCGCTCTGGAATTTTATTATTTCATTTATTAATTTGACAAAAATGTTTTTTATTAATTTATTATTATTTTTCTTTATAATTTATTTTTGGAACAATAAAATGATAATTTGGATGAAATAGATTAAAATTTTATGAATAAAGAGAATATTTCTTTAAAGTCTCTGGCAAAACTAGAGCAAAACTCATCATCATCGTCATCGAAATAGTCATCATCATCATCATCATTACCCCTTCCCATCCTAGTGCCTGCATGGGGTAGGTGTTGTAATACGTGGCCAGGGCTTCTTGGAGCCAAAGGTGAGTCCACCACTCGCAGGTCACCAAATCTCCAAACCACTGAAACAATTCACTTCTTGATACCATTGCATAAAAAAATTAAAATTTATTATTAAATTGTGATATTAATTTGATAGAATAGTGAATAATTGTTGGAAATTGGTCGTTATTATCAAACTGTAAGATTAAATTTAGTTATCATGTTAGAAATTAATTAATCCCTGAAATGTAATACTTTTTCAACAATTCATAATGGTCTTCAACATTAGGGTCATTCACACAAGATACAGATGCAAGTTTCGAGATATAGATTGATCACAATGCTGAAATTACCTGGAGAAATGGCAAGCAAAAGTCAAATCACAGGGTTAGGTTAAGTTAGGGTCTGCCTGAGACTCAGGTAGGGTTAGGTATTAAAGACGTTTGGCTTTTGCGCACTTCACTTCTCCAACATTCGATGATAATGACACGAAAAGTTGCAAGAATTAAATTTATTTATCCACTATTTTTGGCGTCATCAGATATAGAAAAGAAAATAGAAAATGTTCCTGTTTACCATGTGAGTGAGTTCGTGTGAAATGACGAACGAACTTCTAAAAAGTCCGTCGGCAGAAGATGTGATGTTGCTAACAGGAAAGATGTCCTCAGCGTACGTAATGAGACCCCAATTTTCCATGGCACCTCCGAATGTCAGCAAGGTCATGTGGTCTGAAGCATTAATTATTTTAATAAATAATTTAATAATTTATAATTACTAATAATTTGTTTTTAGGCAAAATACTCAAAAATTGTAACAAAAGGAAAAATAATGAGTTATGTAAGTTATAATAATGTTTAAATGGTTTTGTTCATGAATAGGTTGTTTCCAATCACCTATTTTCTGGAGAGGATAAGGTATTTGTATTTCCTCTTCGAGCCACTTCTGAAGTGGATAGGTGTAATACTTGTTTGGATGGTACAAGTATTTCAGTAGAGCTGGTGTAGTGTAAGAGCGAACTTTCAACTGTGTTGTTTTTAAAATTTAATATGAATTTAAACTAATCGAATTCATTAATTAATTTCATTCAGATTGAGCTGAAAGAATTCACAGGATAAATATTATAGAATTATAATAAAGTATCATACAGTAAATGATAATAATTAATAATAGTTGACCACCTTTCTTCCTGGATCTACTACGGCTTCCAAATACTTTAAATCTCCGACTACAATGCACAACGGATAAGGAGACATTATAGGTGTTGTCTCGAAAGAATCGTGGACCCATCCATCAGTTCTAAAAGTCAAACAATCAATTAAAACGAATGAGTACAAAATCAACTAATTCATTAAAATAAAAATGGCTCAATACATTGTATTTCCATTTCTAAAGTTTCAAATAAAAGTTAGCATTACTTTATAGTAAGTTATGTTCAGATCTCTGACCTCTTTAGCTCACATTGAAAGCTATGTTTAATTTGTAAGAATGCAACCTACGATCTTAGATATAATTAAAGGGAAAATTATTATTACCCAACATGATTATTGCTGAGCGGAGTGTTTGACAGAGAAGTATGAAATGGTCTGCGAGCAACAACAACATCAAAGGTGGCTTTCATATCAACTTCGTCGAATCCAGGTGTTAGTCTTCGAAATCCTATTGGTTCCAATTGGGTGGCCGCCAGATATCTTCAGTGACGAAAAGTAATGAGATTTGTATCCTCGTTATCCACTTAATTACTAATATGAATAATATAAAATGTAATACAAATATAGATAACTATCATATATTTGATATACTTTATTTTATTGTCCACATCTCGATATCTTGCAGCATAAAGTCCGAAAGAATTTTCTTTCATTACTCCAGAATATTCTATGCTGACAGAATAGTTGAGTTCTTTATTAAATTCTTTGTCTACTTCGATGTCAATGAAATGCTTCTCGATCACGTATTTCAGAGATTTAAACTTTGGAACAGAATCCTCAGTTGGAGAAGCGAATTTAATAGAATTTTCATTGATCTGTAAATCTGAAATTGATTTGTTGGGAATTATATGCGGTTTTTGTAAGACTTTATTTTAATTAACATAAATTATGTCACATAAATTAACATAAATTAAGTCATTTTCGGTCTATACCGGTAAATGAATGCAATTCATTATCATAAATTCGGAATTTAGAGAAAACTAAAAAGCAATGAAAGTGAAAATTCATTAATCTATCCTTTTTAAAAATTGAATTACTACTGTTGAATTCAGATTTATGTCAGGTAGATAAAATAACTGATAATAATTTAAAAAATAACCAATAGTAATTTATCAACGTTTTTTTTTGTCAGGATAATATAAATTAACAGAAATTAAATTTTAACCCAAATGTTTTCAGGTACCTTTACTCGTGAGCGTCAAAACTTTGGTTGTATTTTTGCAAGTGAAGTGAATTTGTACTCTTCCAGTATAAGGAAAAGGTGGTTGGATTCCATCCAAATCTGGTTTCACGAACAAGTGGTAATGGAAAGGCAACAAGTTTCTTGGGAGTCTGTTTTTGTGGATCTCGTTTGGAGACAAATCGAAGCCGTCTTTAAATGAATTGAATTTTAATTGAAAAAAAATGTGTTGAACTGAGAACGAATATGATTTTCATAGCAAAATGAGCGCGTGAAGATTTATGAAATTATTATAAATAATTTAAAAATAGAAGAAACAGCTACCAAATAATAACAATATGTTTTAAATATAGCCATAGACTGTTAAATACTGATTTATTAGCATAACAATCTAACAATACCTAGTAATATCTATTAATGTATTAGTCACAACTCACCTGTCCCACGTTGTAGAAAGAATATGCAACTAAACGTAAAACAAATCAAAAGTCTCATCTTCAACTTTGAATTTTCATTGAAAGGCTCTCAGAATTTAGTTTGCAAAAATATTTCGATAAGTACCAGATATTCTGATGAAGCTGGCTCAGACGATTTTTATGAATTATTTACCATTAATATTAGATCATTTATCGATAACAAAGTTTTTATCAAATACAATTATCTACGCCCATTGTTTTGAAATACAGTTGAGAGCTCATTGATTATCGTTATCTGTTTCCTCAATGGACAGGTGCATGTGTTGGATGTAATTTCTGGAACTGATTTTGTTATATTTTATTTATTTATTATATTTATTTATATTTTATAATTATATATTATGCAATTATAGTTAATAATGAACAAGTGGAAAATCTCTACATCTAGAATAGAAACTTGACTCAATTTAATGAAACTTTGCATTATGAGGCTTTTGATCCTAAAGCCGTCACTTTATGTTAAATATGTTTTCTCGTTTCTTTATACGATTGTTTTTCGATTCTGGTGTATTTTGATTAACCAGATGATTAACTTCACTCAACTTATATCTTGATTGTAAGATCCACGTTTGACACATTTACAAATATATTACAAGAATTCAAATATTAATATCATTTCCTTTAACGACAAAGAACAAGATTCATAAAACTCTTATCACGATTCAAAATCGAATCCTGCATTTAGTAGTATTTATATCATTTTGGCGGCTATTTGACATAAGAAATTCACATTTATATACCCCTTTAATAAAAGTTTAATCTAATGATAGACAAATTAGAACTGACAAATTTTATAAGAAATGTAAATATTATAAGAAATGTAAAAAAATATTTGATCATTTAAACCAAAATCAAATCTTAATCATTACAGTTCTGAATGATATTCAATGCATTTAACTCTTTCACTCAAATCTTCCTCTAAGCATGGTTTCACTGTTGTAAAGATCTTGAAGCAATGAAACTCCAATGAAGCTGAGCTGATGGAGCCAAAATTGGAAAGATTTTTCCAGATGATTCTTCAAAAGTTTCATCTTCACTTGTCGACTTTTTGATGAACCATTCTTTCATTGCATGCACGTTCAAATCATGGAATTTCAGGTTCAATTCAACTTGGAGGACATTTTGAGTCAAACTTTGCAGTTCAGCGTCAGTGAGGTTCGAACATCTTGAGATGAATCTATTCAACTTCAAAATAAATGTATAATTGTTCAATTATTTTTATGATTAATTTAGGGTAAATCAATTTCTTGATTGCATCAATTTTTAGCTTTATTTAAAAGTTTAAATTTAAAGTTATGATTTTCATATTTATCATAATTATTTATTATAAACATAAATTTAAAGTTTCTAATCGAGATTTCTCAAGAATACGTTCACATGCACTTGTGAGTTATGACTGTATATACCAATTGCTGGTAATGGTACTGATTATTGATAAATTCCCGATGCTAAACCAAAAATAAACAACATTATTCAAAAATATTAATTCACTTTATTTAGTATTTATACAAAATTAAATCTTTTAGCTTATAAATATCACATGCATTCGTGCAGGTTTATTCCAATTTTCGTCCAAATATTTCAACCGTGTTTTGAAGATCTCAGGTATTGGATTACCTCATTCACATATTGCTGGATAAATATTAATCGACCAAAGATAATTATCTGTAAATAAAATGAGGAAGAGACATTTTTTATTTATAGTTTAGTATTTTTATAAATATATTAAATCGCAATAAATTTAATCGTTCGATTTAATCAATTATTTTTGGCGCGAATTGCCTTTTAATTTAATTATTCATTTATTTCATTTGAATTAAATTTACTAATTAATAACGAAATTAAAATACGTTCGATTTAATCAATTATTTTTGGCGCGAATTGAACCGACGTCACGATGCTCGACGTTTAAAAAACGTGCTTCGTATCCCTATAAGTCGACCCACCCGTGCTACTATATTTTTTTTATCCATAAATATAATTGATGAAATGACAATTTTATTTATAGTTTAATTTTTTTTATTAATATATTAAATCGCAATTAATTTAATCGTAAACAGGCTCTGGCGTGCATTTTCTCAAGCAAATCTTCTTAAAGCATTATTACAGCTCCTTGTAATCTGATACGCAGATCGAGTGAAACAACTTACCTTTAAGCAAGTTGCAGTCGACCCAGCACCAATCGTCTTCGTCATCGTTCCAGACGCAGTCAAAGTCCTCCTGGCAAACGAAACAAAGGGCCTCTTTGAAACAACTCTTTGTTACCGGTCCGCGTACTATCTCGTCTTGAAATTGATATTTCTTAAAGTACTTTTTCAATTTCTGGCGATCGATAGAAGATTTCAAATCGTCCCCCAGAGGAACGGTAGAGTCATTGAAATACTCGAAGGTCACCCAGTCCTCGAGAGACTTAAAATGCGGTCGACTATATCCGGCCAAACTCCTCTTACGTTCGTCGAAATGCTTCTGAAGGTGCATGGTGTAGCGGACACTGGCTTCACTCAGACCTACTTTTAAATCCTTCCCGGGTGTTGGCTTGAAAGAAACATTGCAATTGCTGCATTTCTTTCCTTCTAGGAATTTGTCAACATAATATTTATGCTTGGTTTGAAGTTTCTCCAAGCTGAAATCAGCCATGGATGGAGGATTTTTCGAATTCGACACCTTAACAGGAGAAACATTGTGGCATATATGGACAACCTTGGTCGCCTTGGGTTCTGATTTCAATGCGATCGGACTCTTTCGGACTGAATCGCCTTCTGCGGACGGTGCCAAAGGATAGCCGGGTGGAAACATTGGTGGAAACCCAGGTGGGAAAAACGGTGGCAGACCTACTGGAAACATTGGTGGCATGCCTTGTGGAAACATGGGGGGCATACCAGGAGGCAACACTGGTGGCATTCCGGGAGGCAACACTGGTGGCATTCCGGGTGGCAACATTGGTGGCATTCCGGGTGGCAACATTGGTGGCATTCCGGGTGGCAACATTGGTGGCAAGCCAGGTGGCAACACTGGCGGCATACCGGGAGGCAACACTGGCGGCATACCGGGTGGCAACATAGGAGGCATACCGGGCGGTAGCATGGCCGGAAAGCCAGGTGGTAAAAACGGAAACATAGGTGCACATGGAGGCATCATTTGAGGCACACCATTGCTGACGCTATTTTCCGTGACTTGGCGCTTATACGGTCTCTCGCATTGAGCAATGTCGTTTCTACGCTTCAAACTTGAGCGAGAGTTTGTCTTGTTTACGTTGCCACTTTGGCATTGCCTCGCTGAAGCGGTTTTATGCATGCTGTCTTGATTATCAATTTAATTCTTTATCAAAATACTTCAAGAATTAAATATTGCAGAGCAATTGGAAATAATGGGGAAAAGCCTGGCAAATTAAATTCGATTTTCAACCAGTGTTTATTGACCGCGAGCTCGTTCTTAACGCCGATGTTGCCAGGAGCACGTCGCATGCAATAATGAAAAAAATCGTCGCTTTCGCCCTTATATGCTAAATTTGCGCGCGAAATTAATTACGCGCCAAAATTAATTTATTAATTGATTTAAATATTTGCCATCATTTAATAAATTAATTATTAATTTGTATTATAAACAAATATTTTATTTAATTTTTTTTTATTTTTTAAGTATAATATTAAAAATGTAAATTATTAAAAAAAAAATTATAAATCGATTAGTTATTCGTTACTTTTCTGTCAAAATAGCCTTTTAATTTAATTATTCATTTATTTCGTTCGAATTAAATTTACTAATTAATAACGAAATTAAAATACGTTCGATTTAATCAATTATTTTTGGCGCGAATTGAACCGACGTCACGATGCTCGACGTTTAAAAAACGTGCTTCGTATCCCTATAAGTCGACCCACCCGTGCTACTATATTTTTTTTATCCATAAATATAATTGATGAAATGACAATTTTATTTATAGTTTAATTTTTTTTATTAATATATTAAATCGCAATTAATTTAATCGTAAACAGGCTCTGGCGTGCATTTTCTCAAGCAAATCTTCTTAAAGCATTATTACAGCTCCTTGTAATCTGATACGCAGATCGAGTGAAACAACTTACCTTTAAGCAAGTTGCAGTCGACCCAGCACCAATCGTCTTCGTCATCGTTCCAGACGCAGTCAAAGTCCTCCTGGCAAACGAAACAAAGGGCCTCTTTGAAACAACTCTTTGTTACCGGTCCGCGTACTATCTCGTCTTGAAATTGATATTTCTTAAAGTACTTTTTCAATTTCTGGCGATCGATAGAAGATTTCAAATCGTCCCCCAGAGGAACGGTAGAGTCATTGAAATACTCGAAGGTCACCCAGTCCTCGAGAGACTTAAAATGCGGTCGACTATATCCGGCCAAACTCCTCTTACGTTCGTCGAAATGCTTCTGAAGGTGCATGGTGTAGCGGACACTGGCTTCACTCAGACCTACTTTTAAATCCTTCCCGGGTGTTGGCTTGAAAGAAACATTGCAATTGCTGCATTTCTTTCCTTCTAGGAATTTGTCAACATAATATTTATGCTTGGTTTGAAGTTTCTCCAAGCTGAAATCAGCCATGGATGGAGGATTTTTCGAATTCGACACCTTAACAGGAGAAACATTGTGGCATATATGGACAACCTTGGTCGCCTTGGGTTCTGATTTCAATGCGATCGGACTCTTTCGGACTGAATCGCCTTCTGCGGACGGTGCCAAAGGATAGCCGGGTGGAAACATTGGTGGAAACCCAGGTGGGAAAAACGGTGGCAGACCTACTGGAAACATTGGTGGCATGCCTTGTGGAAACATGGGGGGCATACCAGGAGGCAACACTGGTGGCATTCCGGGAGGCAACACTGGTGGCATTCCGGGTGGCAACATTGGTGGCATTCCGGGTGGCAACATTGGTGGCATTCCGGGTGGCAACATTGGTGGCAAGCCAGGTGGCAACACTGGCGGCATACCGGGAGGCAACACTGGCGGCATACCGGGAGGCAACACTGGCGGCATACCGGGCGGTAGCATGGCCGGAAAGCCAGGTGGTAAAAACGGAAACATAGGTGCACATGGAGGCATCATTTGAGGCACACCATTGCTGACGCTATTTTCCGTGACTTGGCGCTTATACGGTCTCTCGCATTGAGCAATGTCGTTTCTACGCTTCAAACTTGAGCGAGAGTTTGTCTTGTTTACGTTGCCACTTTGGCATTGCCTCGCTGAAGCGGTTTTATGCATGCTGTCTTGATTATCAATTTAATTCTTTATCAAAATACTTCAAGAATTAAATATTGCAGAGCAATTGGAAATAATGAGGAAAAGCCTGGCAAATTAAATTCGATTTTCAACCAGTGTTTATTGACCGCGTGCTCGTTCTTAACGCCGATGTTGTCAGGAGCACGTCGCATGCAATAATGAAAAAAATCGTCGCTTTCGCCCTTATATGCTAAATTTGCGCGCGAAATTAATTACGCGCCAAAATTAATTTATTAATTGATTTAAATATTTGCCATCATTTAATAAATTAATTATTAATTTGTATTATAAACAAATATTTTATTTAATTTTTTTTTTATTTTTTAAGTATAATATTAAAAATGTAAATTATTAAAAAAAAAATTATAAATCGATTAGTTATTCGTTACTTTTCTGTCAAAATAGCCTTTTAATTTAATTATTCATTTATTTCGTTCGAATTAAATTTACTAATTAATAACGAAATTAAAATACGTTCGATTTAATCAATTATTTTTGGCGCGAATTGAACCGACGTCACGATGCTCGACGTTTAAAAAACGTGCTTCGTATCCCTATAAGTCGACCCACCCGTGCTACTATATTTTTTTTATCCATAAATATAATTGATGAAATGACAATTTTATTTATAGTTTAATTTTTTTTATTAATATATTAAATCGCAATTAATTTAATCGTAAACAGGCTCTGGCGTGCATTTTCTCAAGCAAATCTTCTTAAAGCATTATTACAGCTCCTTGTAATCTGATACGCAGATCGAGTGAAACAACTTACCTTTAAGCAAGTTGCAGTCGACCCAGCACCAATCGTCTTCGTCATCGTTCCAGACGCAGTCAAAGTCCTCCTGGCAAACGAAACAAAGGGCCTCTTTGAAACAACTCTTTGTTACCGGTCCGCGTACTATCTCGTCTTGAAATTGATATTTCTTAAAGTACTTTTTCAATTTCTGGCGATCGATAGAAGATTTCAAATCGTCCCCCAGAGGAACGGTAGAGTCATTGAAATACTCGAAGGTCACCCAGTCCTCGAGAGACTTAAAATGCGGTCGACTATATCCGGCCAAACTCCTCTTACGTTCGTCGAAATGCTTCTGAAGGTGCATGGTGTAGCGGACACTGGCTTCACTCAGACCTACTTTTAAATCCTTCCCGGGTGTTGGCTTGAAAGAAACATTGCAATTGCTGCATTTCTTTCCTTCTAGGAATTTGTCAACATAATATTTATGCTTGGTTTGAAGTTTCTCCAAGCTGAAATCAGCCATGGATGGAGGATTTTTCGAATTCGACACCTTAACAGGAGAAACATTGTGGCATATATGGACAACCTTGGTCGCCTTGGGTTCTGATTTCAATGCGATCGGACTCTTTCGGACTGAATCGCCTTCTGCGGACGGTGCCAAAGGATAGCCGGGTGGAAACATTGGTGGAAACCCAGGTGGGAAAAACGGTGGCAGACCTACTGGAAACATTGGTGGCATGCCTTGTGGAAACATGGGGGGCATACCAGGAGGCAACACTGGTGGCATTCCGGGTGGCAACATTGGTGGCATTCCGGGAGGCAACACTGGTGGCATTCCGGGTGGCAACATTGGTGGCATTCCGGGTGGCAACATTGGTGGCATTCCGGGTGGCAACATTGGTGGCAAGCCAGGTGGCAACACTGGCGGCATACCGGGAGGCAACACTGGCGGCATACCGGGTGGCAACATAGGAGGCATACCGGGCGGTAGCATGGCCGGAAAGCCAGGTGGTAAAAACGGAAACATAGGTGCACATGGAGGCATCATTTGAGGCACACCATTGCTGACGCTATTTTCCGTGACTTGGCGCTTGTACGGTCTCTCGCATTGAGCATTGTCGTTTCTACGCTTCAAACTTGAGCGAGAGTTTGTCTTGTTTACGTTGCCACTTTGGCATTGCCTCGCTGAAGCGGTTTTATGCATGCTGTCTTGATTATCAATTTAATTCTTTATCAAAATACTTCAAGAATTAAATATTGCAGAGCAATTGGAAATAATGGGGAAAAGCCTGGCAAATTAAATTCGATTTTCAACCAGTGTTTATTGACCGCGAGCTCGTTCTTAACGCCGATGTTGCCAGGAGCACGTCGCATGCAATAATGAAAAAAATCGTCGCTTTCGCCCTTATATGCTAAATTTGCGCGCGAAATTAATTACGCGCCAAAATTAATTTATTAATTGATTTAAATATTTGCCATCATTTAATAAATTAATTATTAATTTGTATTATAAACAAATATTTTATTTAATTTTTTTTTTATTTTTTAAGTATAATATTAAAAATGTAAATTTAAAAAAAAAAAAATTATAAATCGATTAGTTATTCGTTACTTTTCTGTCAAAATAGCCTTTTAATTTAATTATTCATTTATTTCGTTCGAATTAAATTTACTAATTAATAACGAAATTAAAATACGTTCGATTTAATCAATTATTTTTGGCGCGAATTGAACCGACGTCACGATGCTCGACGTTTAAAAAACGTGCTTCGTATCCCTATAAGTCGACCCACCCGTGCTACTATATTTTTTTTATCCATAAATATAATTGATGAAATGACAATTTTATTTATAGTTTAATTTTTTTTATTAATATATTAAATCGCAATTAATTTAATCGTAAACAGGCTCTGGCGTGCATTTTCTCAAGCAAATCTTCTTAAAGCATTATTACAGCTCCTTGTAATCTGATACGCAGATCGAGTGAAACAACTTACCTTTAAGCAAGTTGCAGTCGACCCAGCACCAATCGTCTTCGTCATCGTTCCAGACGCAGTCAAAGTCCTCCTGGCAAACGAAACAAAGGGCCTCTTTGAAACAACTCTTTGTTACCGGTCCGCGTACTATCTCGTCTTGAAATTGATATTTCTTAAAGTACTTTTTCAATTTCTGGCGATCGATAGAAGATTTCAAATCGTCCCCCAGAGGAACGGTAGAGTCATTGAAATACTCGAAGGTCACCCAGTCCTCGAGAGACTTAAAATGCGGTCGACTATATCCGGCCAAACTCCTCTTACGTTCGTCGAAATGCTTCTGAAGGTGCATGGTGTAGCGGACACTGGCTTCACTCAGACCTACTTTTAAATCCTTCCCGGGTGTTGGCTTGAAAGAAACATTGCAATTGCTGCATTTCTTTCCTTCTAGGAATTTGTCAACATAATATTTATGCTTGGTTTGAAGTTTCTCCAAGCTGAAATCAGCCATGGATGGAGGATTTTTCGAATTCGACACCTTAACAGGAGAAACATTGTGGCATATATGGACAACCTTGGTCGCCTTGGGTTCTGATTTCAATGCGATCGGACTCTTTCGGACTGAATCGCCTTCTGCGGACGGTGCCAAAGGATAGCCGGGTGGAAACATTGGTGGAAACCCAGGTGGGAAAAACGGTGGCAGACCTACTGGAAACATTGGTGGCATGCCTTGTGGAAACATGGGGGGCATACCAGGAGGCAACACTGGTGGCATTCCGGGAGGCAACACTGGTGGCATTCCGGGAGGCAACATTGGTGGCATTCCGGGAGGCAACACTGGTGGCATTCCGGGTGGCAACATTGGTGGCATTCCGGGTGGCAACATTGGTGGCAAGCCAGGTGGCAACACTGGCGGCATACCGGGAGGCAACACTGGCGGCATACCGGGTGGCAACATAGGAGGCATACCGGGCGGTAGCATGGCCGGAAAGCCAGGTGGTAAAAACGGAAACATAGGTGCACATGGAGGCATCATTTGAGGCACACCATTGCTGACGCTATTTTCCGTGACTTGGCGCTTATACGGTCTCTCGCATTGAGCAATGTCGTTTCTACGCTTCAAACTTGAGCGAGAGTTTGTCTTGTTTACGTTGCCACTTTGGCATTGCCTCGCTGAAGCGGTTTTATGCATGCTGTCTTGATTATCAATTTAATTCTTTATCAAAATACTTCAAGAATTAAATATTGCAGAGCAATTGGAAATAATGAGGAAAAGCCTGGCAAATTAAATTCGATTTTCAACCAGTGTTTATTGACCGCGAGCTCGTTCTTAACGCCGATGTTGCCAGGAGCACGTCGCATGCAATAATGAAAAAAATCGTCGCTTTCGCCCTTATATGCTAAATTTGCGCGCGAAATTAATTACGCGCCAAAATTAATTTATTAATTGATTTAAATATTTGCCATCATTTAATAAATTAATTATTAATTTGTATTATAAACAAATATTTTATTTAATTTTTTTTTTATTTTTTAAGTATAATATTAAAAATGTAAATTATTAAAAAAAAAATTATAAATCGATTAGTTATTCGTTACTTTTCTGTCAAAATAGCCTTTTAATTTAATTATTCATTTATTTCGTTCGAATTAAATTTACTAATTAATAACGAAATTAAAATACGTTCGATTTAATCAATTATTTTTGGCGCGAATTGAACCGACGTCACGATGCTCGACGTTTAAAAAACGTGCTTCGTATCCCTATAAGTCGACCCACCCGTGCTACTATATTTTTTTTATCCATAAATATAATTGATGAAATGACAATTTTATTTATAGTTTAATTTTTTTTATTAATATATTAAATCGCAATTAATTTAATCGTAAACAGGCTCTGGCGTGCATTTTCTCAAGCAAATCTTCTTAAAGCATTATTACAGCTCCTTGTAATCTGATACGCAGATCGAGTGAAACAACTTACCTTTAAGCAAGTTGCAGTCGACCCAGCACCAATCGTCTTCGTCATCGTTCCAGACGCAGTCAAAGTCCTCCTGGCAAACGAAACAAAGGGCCTCTTTGAAACAACTCTTTGTTACCGGTCCGCGTACTATCTCGTCTTGAAATTGATATTTCTTAAAGTACTTTTTCAATTTCTGGCGATCGATAGAAGATTTCAAATCGTCCCCCAGAGGAACGGTAGAGTCATTGAAATACTCGAAGGTCACCCAGTCCTCGAGAGACTTAAAATGCGGTCGACTATATCCGGCCAAACTCCTCTTACGTTCGTCGAAATGCTTCTGAAGGTGCATGGTGTAGCGGACACTGGCTTCACTCAGACCTACTTTTAAATCCTTCCCGGGTGTTGGCTTGAAAGAAACATTGCAATTGCTGCATTTCTTTCCTTCTAGGAATTTGTCAACATAATATTTATGCTTGGTTTGAAGTTTCTCCAAGCTGAAATCAGCCATGGATGGAGGATTTTTCGAATTCGACACCTTAACAGGAGAAACATTGTGGCATATATGGACAACCTTGGTCGCCTTGGGTTCTGATTTCAATGCGATCGGACTCTTTCGGACTGAATCGCCTTCTGCGGACGGTGCCAAAGGATAGCCGGGTGGAAACATTGGTGGAAACCCAGGTGGGAAAAACGGTGGCAGACCTACTGGAAACATTGGTGGCATGCCTTGTGGAAACATGGGGGGCATACCAGGAGGCAACACTGGTGGCATTCCGGGAGGCAACACTGGTGGCATTCCGGGTGGCAACATTGGTGGCATTCCGGGTGGCAACATTGGTGGCATTCCGGGTGGCAACATTGGTGGCAAGCCAGGTGGCAACACTGGCGGCATACCGGGAGGCAACACTGGCGGCATACCGGGTGGCAACATAGGAGGCATACCGGGCGGTAGCATGGCCGGAAAGCCAGGTGGTAAAAACGGAAACATAGGTGCACATGGAGGCATCATTTGAGGCACACCATTGCTGACGCTATTTTCCGTGACTTGGCGCTTGTACGGTCTCTCGCATTGAGCATTGTCGTTTCTACGCTTCAAACTTGAGCGAGAGTTTGTCTTGTTTACGTTGCCACTTTGGCATTGCCTCGCTGAAGCGGTTTTATGCATGCTGTCTTGATTATCAATTTAATTCTTTATCAAAATACTTCAAGAATTAAATATTGCAGAGCAATTGGAAATAATGGGGAAAGCCTGGCAAATTAAATTCGATTTTCAACCAGTGTTTATTGACCGCGAGCTCGTTCTTAACGCCGATGTTGCCAGGAGCACGTCGCATGCAATAATGAAAAAAATCGTCGCTTTCGCCCTTATATGCTAAATTTGCGCGCGAAATTAATTACGCGCCAAAATTAATTTATTAATTGATTTAAATATTTGCCATCATTTAATAAATTAATTATTAATTTGTATTATAAACAAATATTTTATTTAATTTTTTTTTATTTTTTAAGTATAATATTAAAAATGTAAATTATTAAAAAAAAAATTATAAATCGATTAGTTATTCGTTACTTTTCTGTCAAAATAGCCTTTTAATTTAATTATTCATTTATTTCGTTCGAATTAAATTTACTAATTAATAACGAAATTAAAATACGTTCGATTTAATCAATTATTTTTGGCGCGAATTGAACCGACGTCACGATGCTCGACGTTTAAAAAACGTGCTTCGTATCCCTATAAGTCGACCCACCCGTGCTACTATATTTTTTTTATCCATAAATATAATTGATGAAATGACAATTTTATTTATAGTTTAATTTTTTTTATTAATATATTAAATCGCAATTAATTTAATCGTAAACAGGCTCTGGCGTGCATTTTCTCAAGCAAATCTTCTTAAAGCATTATTACAGCTCCTTGTAATCTGATACGCAGATCGAGTGAAACAACTTACCTTTAAGCAAGTTGCAGTCGACCCAGCACCAATCGTCTTCGTCATCGTTCCAGACGCAGTCAAAGTCCTCCTGGCAAACGAAACAAAGGGCCTCTTTGAAACAACTCTTTGTTACCGGTCCGCGTACTATCTCGTCTTGAAATTGATATTTCTTAAAGTACTTTTTCAATTTCTGGCGATCGATAGAAGATTTCAAATCGTCCCCCAGAGGAACGGTAGAGTCATTGAAATACTCGAAGGTCACCCAGTCCTCGAGAGACTTAAAATGCGGTCGACTATATCCGGCCAAACTCCTCTTACGTTCGTCGAAATGCTTCTGAAGGTGCATGGTGTAGCGGACACTGGCTTCACTCAGACCTACTTTTAAATCCTTCCCGGGTGTTGGCTTGAAAGAAACATTGCAATTGCTGCATTTCTTTCCTTCTAGGAATTTGTCAACATAATATTTATGCTTGGTTTGAAGTTTCTCCAAGCTGAAATCAGCCATGGATGGAGGATTTTTCGAATTCGACACCTTAACAGGAGAAACATTGTGGCATATATGGACAACCTTGGTCGCCTTGGGTTCTGATTTCAATGCGATCGGACTCTTTCGGACTGAATCGCCTTCTGCGGACGGTGCCAAAGGATAGCCGGGTGGAAACATTGGTGGAAACCCAGGTGGGAAAAACGGTGGCAGACCTACTGGAAACATTGGTGGCATGCCTTGTGGAAACATGGGGGGCATACCAGGAGGCAACACTGGTGGCATTCCGGGTGGCAACATTGGTGGCATTCCGGGTGGCAACATTGGTGGCATTCCGGGTGGCAACATTGGTGGCATTCCGGGTGGCAACATTGGTGGCAAGCCAGGTGGCAACACTGGCGGCATACCGGGAGGCAACACTGGCGGCATACCGGGTGGCAACATAGGAGGCATACCGGGCGGTAGCATGGCCGGAAAGCCAGGTGGTAAAAACGGAAACATAGGTGCACATGGAGGCATCATTTGAGGCACACCATTGCTGACGCTATTTTCCGTGACTTGGCGCTTATACGGTCTCTCGCATTGAGCAATGTCGTTTCTACGCTTCAAACTTGAGCGAGAGTTTGTCTTGTTTACGTTGCCACTTTGGCATTGCCTCGCTGAAGCGGTTTTATGCATGCTGTCTTGATTATCAATTTAATTCTTTATCAAAATACTTCAAGAATTAAATATTGCAGAGCAATTGGAAATAATGAGGAAAAGCCTGGCAAATTAAATTCGATTTTCAACCAGTGTTTATTGACCGCGAGCTCGTTCTTAACGCCGATGTTGTCCAGGAGCACGTCGCATGCAATAATGAAAAAAATCGTCGCTTTCGCCCTTATATGCTAAATTTGCGCGCGAAATTAATTACGCGCCAAAATTAATTTATTAATTGATTTAAATATTTGCCATCATTTAATAAATTAATTATTAATTTGTATTATAAACAAATATTTTATTTAATTTTTTTTTTATTTTTTAAGTATAATATTAAAAATGTAAATTATTAAAAAAAAAATTATAAATCGATTAGTTATTCGTTACTTTTCTGTCAAAATAGCCTTTTAATTTAATTATTCATTTATTTCGTTCGAATTAAATTTACTAATTAATAACGAAATTAAAATACGTTCGATTTAATCAATTATTTTTGGCGCGAATTGAACCGACGTCACGATGCTCGACGTTTAAAAAACGTGCTTCGTATCCCTATAAGTCGACCCACCCGTGCTACTATATTTTTTTTATCCATAAATATAATTGATGAAATGACAATTTTATTTATAGTTTAATTTTTTTTATTAATATATTAAATCGCAATTAATTTAATCGTAAACAGGCTCTGGCGTGCATTTTCTCAAGCAAATCTTCTTAAAGCATTATTACAGCTCCTTGTAATCTGATACGCAGATCGAGTGAAACAACTTACCTTTAAGCAAGTTGCAGTCGACCCAGCACCAATCGTCTTCGTCATCGTTCCAGACGCAGTCAAAGTCCTCCTGGCAAACGAAACAAAGGGCCTCTTTGAAACAACTCTTTGTTACCGGTCCGCGTACTATCTCGTCTTGAAATTGATATTTCTTAAAGTACTTTTTCAATTTCTGGCGATCGATAGAAGATTTCAAATCGTCCCCCAGAGGAACGGTAGAGTCATTGAAATACTCGAAGGTCACCCAGTCCTCGAGAGACTTAAAATGCGGTCGACTATATCCGGCCAAACTCCTCTTACGTTCGTCGAAATGCTTCTGAAGGTGCATGGTGTAGCGGACACTGGCTTCACTCAGACCTACTTTTAAATCCTTCCCGGGTGTTGGCTTGAAAGAAACATTGCAATTGCTGCATTTCTTTCCTTCTAGGAATTTGTCAACATAATATTTATGCTTGGTTTGAAGTTTCTCCAAGCTGAAATCAGCCATGGATGGAGGATTTTTCGAATTCGACACCTTAACAGGAGAAACATTGTGGCATATATGGACAACCTTGGTCGCCTTGGGTTCTGATTTCAATGCGATCGGACTCTTTCGGACTGAATCGCCTTCTGCGGACGGTGCCAAAGGATAGCCGGGTGGAAACATTGGTGGAAACCCAGGTGGGAAAAACGGTGGCAGACCTACTGGAAACATTGGTGGCATGCCTTGTGGAAACATGGGGGGCATACCAGGAGGCAACACTGGTGGCATTCCGGGAGGCAACACTGGTGGCATTCCGGGAGGCAACACTGGTGGCATTCCGGGTGGCAACATTGGTGGCATTCCGGGTGGCAACATTGGTGGCATTCCGGGTGGCAACATTGGTGGCAAGCCAGGTGGCAACACTGGCGGCATACCGGGAGGCAACACTGGCGGCATACCGGGTGGCAACATAGGAGGCATACCGGGCGGTAGCATGGCCGGAAAGCCAGGTGGTAAAAACGGAAACATAGGTGCACATGGAGGCATCATTTGAGGCACACCATTGCTGACGCTATTTTCCGTGACTTGGCGCTTATACGGTCTCTCGCATTGAGCAATGTCGTTTCTACGCTTCAAACTTGAGCGAGAGTTTGTCTTGTTTACGTTGCCACTTTGGCATTGCCTCGCTGAAGCGGTTTTATGCATGCTGTCTTGATTATCAATTTAATTCTTTATCAAAATACTTCAAGAATTAAATATTGCAGAGCAATTGGAAATAATGAGGAAAAGCCTGGCAAATTAAATTCGATTTTCAACCAGTGTTTATTGACCGCGTGCTCGTTCTTAACGCCGATGTTGTCAGGAGCACGTCGCATGCAATAATGAAAAAAATCGTCGCTTTCGCCCTTATATGCTAAATTTGCGCGCGAAATTAATTACGCGCCAAAATTAATTTATTAATTGATTTAAATATTTGCCATCATTTAATAAATTAATTATTAATTTGTATTATAAACAAATATTTTATTTAATTTTTTTTTTATTTTTTAAGTATAATATTAAAAATGTAAATTATTAAAAAAAAATTATAAATCGATTAGTTATTCGTTACTTTTCTGTCAAAATAGCCTTTTAATTTAATTATTCATTTATTTCGTTCGAATTAAATTTACTAATTAATAACGAAATTAAAATACGTTCGATTTAATCAATTATTTTTGGCGCGAATTGAACCGACGTCACGATGCTCGACGTTTAAAAAACGTGCTTCGTATCCCTATAAGTCGACCCACCCGTGCTACTATATTTTTTTTATCCATAAATATAATTGATGAAATGACAATTTTATTTATAGTTTAATTTTTTTTATTAATATATTAAATCGCAATTAATTTAATCGTAAACAGGCTCTGGCGTGCATTTTCTCAAGCAAATCTTCTTAAAGCATTATTACAGCTCCTTGTAATCTGATACGCAGATCGAGTGAAACAACTTACCTTTAAGCAAGTTGCAGTCGACCCAGCACCAATCGTCTTCGTCATCGTTCCAGACGCAGTCAAAGTCCTCCTGGCAAACGAAACAAAGGGCCTCTTTGAAACAACTCTTTGTTACCGGTCCGCGTACTATCTCGTCTTGAAATTGATATTTCTTAAAGTACTTTTTCAATTTCTGGCGATCGATAGAAGATTTCAAATCGTCCCCCAGAGGAACGGTAGAGTCATTGAAATACTCGAAGGTCACCCAGTCCTCGAGAGACTTAAAATGCGGTCGACTATATCCGGCCAAACTCCTCTTACGTTCGTCGAAATGCTTCTGAAGGTGCATGGTGTAGCGGACACTGGCTTCACTCAGACCTACTTTTAAATCCTTCCCGGGTGTTGGCTTGAAAGAAACATTGCAATTGCTGCATTTCTTTCCTTCTAGGAATTTGTCAACATAATATTTATGCTTGGTTTGAAGTTTCTCCAAGCTGAAATCAGCCATGGATGGAGGATTTTTCGAATTCGACACCTTAACAGGAGAAACATTGTGGCATATATGGACAACCTTGGTCGCCTTGGGTTCTGATTTCAATGCGATCGGACTCTTTCGGACTGAATCGCCTTCTGCGGACGGTGCCAAAGGATAGCCGGGTGGAAACATTGGTGGAAACCCAGGTGGGAAAAACGGTGGCAGACCTACTGGAAACATTGGTGGCATGCCTTGTGGAAACATGGGGGGCATACCAGGAGGCAACACTGGTGGCATTCCGGGAGGCAACACTGGTGGCATTCCGGGTGGCAACATTGGTGGCATTCCGGGTGGCAACATTGGTGGCATTCCGGGTGGCAACATTGGTGGCAAGCCAGGTGGCAACACTGGCGGCATACCGGGAGGCAACACTGGCGGCATACCGGGTGGCAACATAGGAGGCATACCGGGCGGTAGCATGGCCGGAAAGCCAGGTGGTAAAAACGGAAACATAGGTGCACATGGAGGCATCATTTGAGGCACACCATTGCTGACGCTATTTTCCGTGACTTGGCGCTTATACGGTCTCTCGCATTGAGCAATGTCGTTTCTACGCTTCAAACTTGAGCGAGAGTTTGTCTTGTTTACGTTGCCACTTTGGCATTGCCTCGCTGAAGCGGTTTTATGCATGCTGTCTTGATTATCAATTTAATTCTTTATCAAAATACTTCAAGAATTAAATATTGCAGAGCAATTGGAAATAATGAGGAAAAGCCTGGCAAATTAAATTCGATTTTCAACCAGTGTTTATTGACCGCGTGCTCGTTCTTAACGCCGATGTTGTCAGGAGCACGTCGCATGCAATAATGAAAAAAATCGTCGCTTTCGCCCTTATATGCTAAATTTGCGCGCGAAATTAATTACGCGCCAAAATTAATTTATTAATTGATTTAAATATTTGCCATCATTTAATAAATTAATTATTAATTTGTATTATAAACAAATATTTTATTTAATTTTTTTTTTATTTTTTAAGTATAATATTAAAAATGTAAATTATTAAAAAAAAAATTATAAATCGATTAGTTATTCGTTACTTTTCTGTCAAAATAGCCTTTTAATTTAATTATTCATTTATTTCGTTCGAATTAAATTTACTAATTAATAACGAAATTAAAATACGTTCGATTTAATCAATTATTTTTGGCGCGAATTGAACCGACGTCACGATGCTCGACGTTTAAAAAACGTGCTTCGTATCCCTATAAGTCGACCCACCCGTGCTACTATATTTTTTTTATCCATAAATATAATTGATGAAATGACAATTTTATTTATAGTTTAATTTTTTTTATTAATATATTAAATCGCAATTAATTTAATCGTAAACAGGCTCTGGCGTGCATTTTCTCAAGCAAATCTTCTTAAAGCATTATTACAGCTCCTTGTAATCTGATACGCAGATCGAGTGAAACAACTTACCTTTAAGCAAGTTGCAGTCGACCCAGCACCAATCGTCTTCGTCATCGTTCCAGACGCAGTCAAAGTCCTCCTGGCAAACGAAACAAAGGGCCTCTTTGAAACAACTCTTTGTTACCGGTCCGCGTACTATCTCGTCTTGAAATTGATATTTCTTAAAGTACTTTTTCAATTTCTGGCGATCGATAGAAGATTTCAAATCGTCCCCCAGAGGAACGGTAGAGTCATTGAAATACTCGAAGGTCACCCAGTCCTCGAGAGACTTAAAATGCGGTCGACTATATCCGGCCAAACTCCTCTTACGTTCGTCGAAATGCTTCTGAAGGTGCATGGTGTAGCGGACACTGGCTTCACTCAGACCTACTTTTAAATCCTTCCCGGGTGTTGGCTTGAAAGAAACATTGCAATTGCTGCATTTCTTTCCTTCTAGGAATTTGTCAACATAATATTTATGCTTGGTTTGAAGTTTCTCCAAGCTGAAATCAGCCATGGATGGAGGATTTTTCGAATTCGACACCTTAACAGGAGAAACATTGTGGCATATATGGACAACCTTGGTCGCCTTGGGTTCTGATTTCAATGCGATCGGACTCTTTCGGACTGAATCGCCTTCTGCGGACGGTGCCAAAGGATAGCCGGGTGGAAACATTGGTGGAAACCCAGGTGGGAAAAACGGTGGCAGACCTACTGGAAACATTGGTGGCATGCCTTGTGGAAACATGGGGGGCATACCAGGAGGCAACACTGGTGGCATTCCGGGAGGCAACACTGGTGGCATTCCGGGTGGCAACATTGGTGGCATTCCGGGTGGCAACATTGGTGGCATTCCGGGTGGCAACATTGGTGGCAAGCCAGGTGGCAACACTGGCGGCATACCGGGAGGCAACACTGGCGGCATACCGGGTGGCAACATAGGAGGCATACCGGGCGGTAGCATGGCCGGAAAGCCAGGTGGTAAAAACGGAAACATAGGTGCACATGGAGGCATCATTTGAGGCACACCATTGCTGACGCTATTTTCCGTGACTTGGCGCTTATACGGTCTCTCGCATTGAGCAATTGTCGTTTCTACGCTTCAAACTTGAGCGAGAGTTTGTCTTGTTTACGTTGCCACTTTGGCATTGCCTCGCTGAAGCGGTTTTATGCATGCTGTCTTGATTATCAATTTAATTCTTTATCAAAATACTTCAAGAATTAAATATTGCAGAGCAATTGGAAATAATGAGGAAAAGCCTGGCAAATTAAATTCGATTTTCAACCAGTGTTTATTGACCGCGTGCTCGTTCTTAACGCCGATGTTGTCAGGAGCACGTCGCATGCAATAATGAAAAAAATCGTCGCTTTCGCCCTTATATGCTAAATTTGCGCGCGAAATTAATTACGCGCCAAAATTAATTTATTAATTGATTTAAATATTTGCCATCATTTAATAAATTAATTATTAATTTGTATTATAAACAAATATTTTATTTAATTTTTTTTTTATTTTTTAAGTATAATATTAAAAATGTAAATTATTAAAAAAAAAATTATAAATCGATTAGTTATTCGTTACTTTTCTGTCAAAATAGCCTTTTAATTTAATTATTCATTTATTTCGTTCGAATTAAATTTACTAATTAATAACGAAATTAAAATACGTTCGATTTAATCAATTATTTTTGGCGCGAATTGAACCGACGTCACGATGCTCGACGTTTAAAAAACGTGCTTCGTATCCCTATAAGTCGACCCACCCGTGCTACTATATTTTTTTTATCCATAAATATAATTGATGAAATGACAATTTTATTTATAGTTTAATTTTTTTTATTAATATATTAAATCGCAATTAATTTAATCGTAAACAGGCTCTGGCGTGCATTTTCTCAAGCAAATCTTCTTAAAGCATTATTACAGCTCCTTGTAATCTGATACGCAGATCGAGTGAAACAACTTACCTTTAAGCAAGTTGCAGTCGACCCAGCACCAATCGTCTTCGTCATCGTTCCAGACGCAGTCAAAGTCCTCCTGGCAAACGAAACAAAGGGCCTCTTTGAAACAACTCTTTGTTACCGGTCCGCGTACTATCTCGTCTTGAAATTGATATTTCTTAAAGTACTTTTTCAATTTCTGGCGATCGATAGAAGATTTCAAATCGTCCCCCAGAGGAACGGTAGAGTCATTGAAATACTCGAAGGTCACCCAGTCCTCGAGAGACTTAAAATGCGGTCGACTATATCCGGCCAAACTCCTCTTACGTTCGTCGAAATGCTTCTGAAGGTGCATGGTGTAGCGGACACTGGCTTCACTCAGACCTACTTTTAAATCCTTCCCGGGTGTTGGCTTGAAAGAAACATTGCAATTGCTGCATTTCTTTCCTTCTAGGAATTTGTCAACATAATATTTATGCTTGGTTTGAAGTTTCTCCAAGCTGAAATCAGCCATGGATGGAGGATTTTTCGAATTCGACACCTTAACAGGAGAAACATTGTGGCATATATGGACAACCTTGGTCGCCTTGGGTTCTGATTTCAATGCGATCGGACTCTTTCGGACTGAATCGCCTTCTGCGGACGGTGCCAAAGGATAGCCGGGTGGAAACATTGGTGGAAACCCAGGTGGGAAAAACGGTGGCAGACCTACTGGAAACATTGGTGGCATGCCTTGTGGAAACATGGGGGGCATACCAGGAGGCAACACTGGTGGCATTCCGGGAGGCAACACTGGTGGCATTCCGGGTGGCAACATTGGTGGCATTCCGGGTGGCAACATTGGTGGCATTCCGGGTGGCAACATTGGTGGCAAGCCAGGTGGCAACACTGGCGGCATACCGGGAGGCAACACTGGCGGCATACCGGGTGGCAACATAGGAGGCATACCGGGCGGTAGCATGGCCGGAAAGCCAGGTGGTAAAAACGGAAACATAGGTGCACATGGAGGCATCATTTGAGGCACACCATTGCTGACGCTATTTTCCGTGACTTGGCGCTTATACGGTCTCTCGCATTGAGCAATGTCGTTTCTACGCTTCAAACTTGAGCGAGAGTTTGTCTTGTTTACGTTGCCACTTTGGCATTGCCTCGCTGAAGCGGTTTTATGCATGCTGTCTTGATTATCAATTTAATTCTTTATCAAAATACTTCAAGAATTAAATATTGCAGAGCAATTGGAAATAATGAGGAAAAGCCTGGCAAATTAAATTCGATTTTCAACCAGTGTTTATTGACCGCGTGCTCGTTCTTAACGCCGATGTTGTCAGGAGCACGTCGCATGCAATAATGAAAAAAATCGTCGCTTTCGCCCTTATATGCTAAATTTGCGCGCGAAATTAATTACGCGCCAAAATTAATTTATTAATTGATTTAAATATTTGCCATCATTTAATAAATTAATTATTAATTTGTATTATAAACAAATATTTTATTTAATTTTTTTTTTATTTTTTAAGTATAATATTAAAAATGTAAATTATTAAAAAAAAAATTATAAATCGATTAGTTATTCGTTACTTTTCTGTCAAAATAGCCTTTTAATTTAATTATTCATTTATTTCGTTCGAATTAAATTTACTAATTAATAACGAAATTAAAATACGTTCGATTTAATCAATTATTTTTGGCGCGAATTGAACCGACGTCACGATGCTCGACGTTTAAAAAACGTGCTTCGTATCCCTATAAGTCGACCCACCCGTGCTACTATATTTTTTTTATCCATAAATATAATTGATGAAATGACAATTTTATTTATAGTTTAATTTTTTTTATTAATATATTAAATCGCAATTAATTTAATCGTAAACAGGCTCTGGCGTGCATTTTCTCAAGCAAATCTTCTTAAAGCATTATTACAGCTCCTTGTAATCTGATACGCAGATCGAGTGAAACAACTTACCTTTAAGCAAGTTGCAGTCGACCCAGCACCAATCGTCTTCGTCATCGTTCCAGACGCAGTCAAAGTCCTCCTGGCAAACGAAACAAAGGGCCTCTTTGAAACAACTCTTTGTTACCGGTCCGCGTACTATCTCGTCTTGAAATTGATATTTCTTAAAGTACTTTTTCAATTTCTGGCGATCGATAGAAGATTTCAAATCGTCCCCCAGAGGAACGGTAGAGTCATTGAAATACTCGAAGGTCACCCAGTCCTCGAGAGACTTAAAATGCGGTCGACTATATCCGGCCAAACTCCTCTTACGTTCGTCGAAATGCTTCTGAAGGTGCATGGTGTAGCGGACACTGGCTTCACTCAGACCTACTTTTAAATCCTTCCCGGGTGTTGGCTTGAAAGAAACATTGCAATTGCTGCATTTCTTTCCTTCTAGGAATTTGTCAACATAATATTTATGCTTGGTTTGAAGTTTCTCCAAGCTGAAATCAGCCATGGATGGAGGATTTTTCGAATTCGACACCTTAACAGGAGAAACATTGTGGCATATATGGACAACCTTGGTCGCCTTGGGTTCTGATTTCAATGCGATCGGACTCTTTCGGACTGAATCGCCTTCTGCGGACGGTGCCAAAGGATAGCCGGGTGGAAACATTGGTGGAAACCCAGGTGGGAAAAACGGTGGCAGACCTACTGGAAACATTGGTGGCATGCCTTGTGGAAACATGGGGGGCATACCAGGAGGCAACACTGGTGGCATTCCGGGAGGCAACACTGGTGGCATTCCGGGTGGCAACATTGGTGGCATTCCGGGTGGCAACATTGGTGGCATTCCGGGTGGCAACATTGGTGGCATTCCGGGTGGCAACATTGGTGGCAAGCCAGGTGGCAACACTGGCGGCATACCGGGAGGCAACACTGGCGGCATACCGGGTGGCAACATAGGAGGCATACCGGGCGGTAGCATGGCCGGAAAGCCAGGTGGTAAAAACGGAAACATAGGTGCACATGGAGGCATCATTTGAGGCACACCATTGCTGACGCTATTTTCCGTGACTTGGCGCTTATACGGTCTCTCGCATTGAGCAATGTCGTTTCTACGCTTCAAACTTGAGCGAGAGTTTGTCTTGTTTACGTTGCCACTTTGGCATTGCCTCGCTGAAGCGGTTTTATGCATGCTGTCTTGATTATCAATTTAATTCTTTATCAAAATACTTCAAGAATTAAATATTGCAGAGCAATTGGAAATAATGGGGAAAAGCCTGGCAAATTAAATTCGATTTTCAACCAGTGTTTATTGACCGCGAGCTCGTTCTTAACGCCGATGTTGCCAGGAGCACGTCGCATGCAATAATGAAAAAAATCGTCGCTTTCGCCCTTATATGCTAAATTTGCGCGCGAAATTAATTACGCGCCAAAATTAATTTATTAATTGATTTAAATATTTGCCATCATTTAATAAATTAATTATTAATTTGTATTATAAACAAATATTTTATTTAATTTTTTTTTTATTTTTTAAGTATAATATTAAAAATGTAAATTATTAAAAAAAAAATTATAAATCGATTAGTTATTCGTTACTTTTCTGTCAAAATAGCCTTTTAATTTAATTATTCATTTATTTCGTTCGAATTAAATTTACTAATTAATAACGAAATTAAAATACGTTCGATTTAATCAATTATTTTTGGCGCGAATTGAACCGACGTCACGATGCTCGACGTTTAAAAAACGTGCTTCGTATCCCTATAAGTCGACCCACCCGTGCTACTATATTTTTTTTATCCATAAATATAATTGATGAAATGACAATTTTATTTATAGTTTAATTTTTTTTATTAATATATTAAATCGCAATTAATTTAATCGTAAACAGGCTCTGGCGTGCATTTTCTCAAGCAAATCTTCTTAAAGCATTATTACAGCTCCTTGTAATCTGATACGCAGATCGAGTGAAACAACTTACCTTTAAGCAAGTTGCAGTCGACCCAGCACCAATCGTCTTCGTCATCGTTCCAGACGCAGTCAAAGTCCTCCTGGCAAACGAAACAAAGGGCCTCTTTGAAACAACTCTTTGTTACCGGTCCGCGTACTATCTCGTCTTGAAATTGATATTTCTTAAAGTACTTTTTCAATTTCTGGCGATCGATAGAAGATTTCAAATCGTCCCCCAGAGGAACGGTAGAGTCATTGAAATACTCGAAGGTCACCCAGTCCTCGAGAGACTTAAAATGCGGTCGACTATATCCGGCCAAACTCCTCTTACGTTCGTCGAAATGCTTCTGAAGGTGCATGGTGTAGCGGACACTGGCTTCACTCAGACCTACTTTTAAATCCTTCCCGGGTGTTGGCTTGAAAGAAACATTGCAATTGCTGCATTTCTTTCCTTCTAGGAATTTGTCAACATAATATTTATGCTTGGTTTGAAGTTTCTCCAAGCTGAAATCAGCCATGGATGGAGGATTTTTCGAATTCGACACCTTAACAGGAGAAACATTGTGGCATATATGGACAACCTTGGTCGCCTTGGGTTCTGATTTCAATGCGATCGGACTCTTTCGGACTGAATCGCCTTCTGCGGACGGTGCCAAAGGATAGCCGGGTGGAAACATTGGTGGAAACCCAGGTGGGAAAAACGGTGGCAGACCTACTGGAAACATTGGTGGCATGCCTTGTGGAAACATGGGGGGCATACCAGGAGGCAACACTGGTGGCATTCCGGGAGGCAACACTGGTGGCATTCCGGGTGGCAACATTGGTGGCATTCCGGGTGGCAACATTGGTGGCATTCCGGGTGGCAACATTGGTGGCATTCCGGGTGGCAACATTGGTGGCATTCCGGGTGGCAACATTGGTGGCAAGCCAGGTGGCAACACTGGCGGCATACCGGGAGGCAACACTGGCGGCATACCGGGTGGCAACATAGGAGGCATACCGGGCGGTAGCATGGCCGGAAAGCCAGGTGGTAAAAACGGAAACATAGGTGCACATGGAGGCATCATTTGAGGCACACCATTGCTGACGCTATTTTCCGTGACTTGGCGCTTGTACGGTCTCTCGCATTGAGCATTGTCGTTTCTACGCTTCAAACTTGAGCGAGAGTTTGTCTTGTTTACGTTGCCACTTTGGCATTGCCTCGCTGAAGCGGTTTTATGCATGCTGTCTTGATTATCAATTTAATTCTTTATCAAAATACTTCAAGAATTAAATATTGCAGAGCAATTGGAAATAATGGGGAAAAGCCTGGCAAATTAAATTCGATTTTCAACCAGTGTTTATTGACCGCGAGCTCGTTCTTAACGCCGATGTTGCCAGGAGCACGTCGCATGCAATAATGAAAAAAATCGTCGCTTTCGCCCTTATATGCTAAATTTGCGCGCGAAATTAATTACGCGCCAAAATTAATTTATTAATTGATTTAAATATTTGCCATCATTTAATAAATTAATTATTAATTTGTATTATAAACAAATATTTTATTTAATTTTTTTTTTATTTTTTAAGTATAATATTAAAAATGTAAATTATTAAAAAAAAAATTATAAATCGATTAGTTATTCGTTACTTTTCTGTCAAAATAGCCTTTTAATTTAATTATTCATTTATTTCATTTGAATTAAATTTACTAATTAATAACGAAATTAAAATACGTTCGATTTAATCAATTATTTTTGGCGCGAATTGAACCGACGTCACGATGCTCGACGTTTAAAAAACGTGCTTCGTATCCCTATAAGTCGACCCACCCGTGCTACTATATTTTTTTTATCCATAAATATAATTGATGAAATGACAATTTTATTTATAGTTTAATTTTTTTTATTAATATATTAAATCGCAATTAATTTAATCGTAAACAGGCTCTGGCGTGCATTTTCTCAAGCAAATCTTCTTAAAGCATTATTACAGCTCCTTGTAATCTGATACGCAGATCGAGTGAAACAACTTACCTTTAAGCAAGTTGCAGTCGACCCAGCACCAATCGTCTTCGTCATCGTTCCAGACGCAGTCAAAGTCCTCCTGGCAAACGAAACAAAGGGCCTCTTTGAAACAACTCTTTGTTACCGGTCCGCGTACTATCTCGTCTTGAAATTGATATTTCTTAAAGTACTTTTTCAATTTCTGGCGATCGATAGAAGATTTCAAATCGTCCCCCAGAGGAACGGTAGAGTCATTGAAATACTCGAAGGTCACCCAGTCCTCGAGAGACTTAAAATGCGGTCGACTATATCCGGCCAAACTCCTCTTACGTTCGTCGAAATGCTTCTGAAGGTGCATGGTGTAGCGGACACTGGCTTCACTCAGACCTACTTTTAAATCCTTCCCGGGTGTTGGCTTGAAAGAAACATTGCAATTGCTGCATTTCTTTCCTTCTAGGAATTTGTCAACATAATATTTATGCTTGGTTTGAAGTTTCTCCAAGCTGAAATCAGCCATGGATGGAGGATTTTTCGAATTCGACACCTTAACAGGAGAAACATTGTGGCATATATGGACAACCTTGGTCGCCTTGGGTTCTGATTTCAATGCGATCGGACTCTTTCGGACTGAATCGCCTTCTGCGGACGGTGCCAAAGGATAGCCGGGTGGAAACATTGGTGGAAACCCAGGTGGGAAAAACGGTGGCAGACCTACTGGAAACATTGGTGGCATGCCTTGTGGAAACATGGGGGGCATACCAGGAGGCAACACTGGTGGCATTCCGGGAGGCAACACTGGTGGCATTCCGGGTGGCAACATTGGTGGCATTCCGGGTGGCAACATTGGTGGCATTCCGGGTGGCAACATTGGTGGCAAGCCAGGTGGCAACACTGGCGGCATACCGGGAGGCAACACTGGCGGCATACCGGGTGGCAACATAGGAGGCATACCGGGCGGTAGCATGGCCGGAAAGCCAGGTGGTAAAAACGGAAACATAGGTGCACATGGAGGCATCATTTGAGGCACACCATTGCTGACGCTATTTTCCGTGACTTGGCGCTTGTACGGTCTCTCGCATTGAGCATTGTCGTTTCTACGCTTCAAACTTGAGCGAGAGTTTGTCTTGTTTACGTTGCCACTTTGGCATTGCCTCGCTGAAGCGGTTTTATGCATGCTGTCTTGATTATCAATTTAATTCTTTATCAAAATACTTCAAGAATTAAATATTGCAGAGCAATTGGAAATAATGGGGAAAAGCCTGGCAAATTAAATTCGATTTTCAACCAGTGTTTATTGACCGCGAGCTCGTTCTTAACGCCGATGTTGCCAGGAGCACGTCGCATGCAATAATGAAAAAAATCGTCGCTTTCGCCCTTATATGCTAAATTTGCGCGCGAAATTAATTACGCGCCAAAATTAATTTATTAATTGATTTAAATATTTGCCATCATTTAATAAATTAATTATTAATTTGTATTATAAACAAATATTTTATTTAATTTTTTTTTTATTTTTTAAGTATAATATTAAAAATGTAAATTATTAAAAAAAAAATTATAAATCGATTAGTTATTCGTTACTTTTCTGTCAAAATAGCCTTTTAATTTAATTATTCATTTATTTCATTTGAATTAAATTTACTAATTAATAACGAAATTAAAATACGTTCGATTTAATCAATTATTTTTGGCGCGAATTGAACCGACGTCACGATGCTCGACGTTTAAAAAACGTGCTTCGTATCCCTATAAGTCGACCCACCCGTGCTACTATATTTTTTTTATCCATAAATATAATTGATGAAATGACAATTTTATTTATAGTTTAATTTTTTTTATTAATATATTAAATCGCAATTAATTTAATCGTAAACAGGCTCTGGCGTGCATTTTCTCAAGCAAATCTTCTTAAAGCATTATTACAGCTCCTTGTAATCTGATACGCAGATCGAGTGAAACAACTTACCTTTAAGCAAGTTGCAGTCGACCCAGCACCAATCGTCTTCGTCATCGTTCCAGACGCAGTCAAAGTCCTCCTGGCAAACGAAACAAAGGGCCTCTTTGAAACAACTCTTTGTTACCGGTCCGCGTACTATCTCGTCTTGAAATTGATATTTCTTAAAGTACTTTTTCAATTTCTGGCGATCGATAGAAGATTTCAAATCGTCCCCCAGAGGAACGGTAGAGTCATTGAAATACTCGAAGGTCACCCAGTCCTCGAGAGACTTAAAATGCGGTCGACTATATCCGGCCAAACTCCTCTTACGTTCGTCGAAATGCTTCTGAAGGTGCATGGTGTAGCGGACACTGGCTTCACTCAGACCTACTTTTAAATCCTTCCCGGGTGTTGGCTTGAAAGAAACATTGCAATTGCTGCATTTCTTTCCTTCTAGGAATTTGTCAACATAATATTTATGCTTGGTTTGAAGTTTCTCCAAGCTGAAATCAGCCATGGATGGAGGATTTTTCGAATTCGACACCTTAACAGGAGAAACATTGTGGCATATATGGACAACCTTGGTCGCCTTGGGTTCTGATTTCAATGCGATCGGACTCTTTCGGACTGAATCGCCTTCTGCGGACGGTGCCAAAGGATAGCCGGGTGGAAACATTGGTGGAAACCCAGGTGGGAAAAACGGTGGCAGACCTACTGGAAACATTGGTGGCATGCCTTGTGGAAACATGGGGGGCATACCAGGAGGCAACACTGGTGGCATTCCGGGTGGCAACATTGGTGGCATTCCGGGAGGCAACACTGGTGGCATTCCGGGTGGCAACATTGGTGGCATTCCGGGTGGCAACATTGGTGGCATTCCGGGTGGCAACATTGGTGGCAAGCCAGGTGGCAACACTGGCGGCATACCGGGAGGCAACACTGGCGGCATACCGGGTGGCAACATAGGAGGCATACCGGGCGGTAGCATGGCCGGAAAGCCAGGTGGTAAAAACGGAAACATAGGTGCACATGGAGGCATCATTTGAGGCACACCATTGCTGACGCTATTTTCCGTGACTTGGCGCTTATACGGTCTCTCGCATTGAGCAATGTCGTTTCTACGCTTCAAACTTGAGCGAGAGTTTGTCTTGTTTACGTTGCCACTTTGGCATTGCCTCGCTGAAGCGGTTTTATGCATGCTGTCTTGATTATCAATTTAATTCTTTATCAAAATACTTCAAGAATTAAATATTGCAGAGCAATTGGAAATAATGAGGAAAAGCCTGGCAAATTAAATTCGATTTTCAACCAGTGTTTATTGACCGCGTGCTCGTTCTTAACGCCGATGTTGTCAGGAGCACGTCGCATGCAATAATGAAAAAAATCGTCGCTTTCGCCCTTATATGCTAAATTTGCGCGCGAAATTAATTACGCGCCAAAATTAATTTATTAATTGATTTAAATATTTGCCATCATTTAATAAATTAATTATTAATTTGTATTATAAACAAATATTTTATTTAATTTTTTTTTTATTTTTTAAGTATAATATTAAAAATGTAAATTATTAAAAAAAAAATTATAAATCGATTAGTTATTCGTTACTTTTCTGTCAAAATAGCCTTTTAATTTAATTATTCATTTATTTCATTTGAATTAAATTTACTAATTAATAACGAAATTAAAATACGTTCGATTTAATCAATTATTTTTGGCGCGAATTGAACCGACGTCACGATGCTCGACGTTTAAAAAACGTGCTTCGTATCCCTATAAGTCGACCCACCCGTGCTACTATATTTTTTTTATCCATAAATATAATTGATGAAATGACAATTTTATTTATAGTTTAATTTTTTTTATTAATATATTAAATCGCAATTAATTTAATCGTAAACAGGCTCTGGCGTGCATTTTCTCAAGCAAATCTTCTTAAAGCATTATTACAGCTCCTTGTAATCTGATACGCAGATCGAGTGAAACAACTTACCTTTAAGCAAGTTGCAGTCGACCCAGCACCAATCGTCTTCGTCATCGTTCCAGACGCAGTCAAAGTCCTCCTGGCAAACGAAACAAAGGGCCTCTTTGAAACAACTCTTTGTTACCGGTCCGCGTACTATCTCGTCTTGAAATTGATATTTCTTAAAGTACTTTTTCAATTTCTGGCGATCGATAGAAGATTTCAAATCGTCCCCCAGAGGAACGGTAGAGTCATTGAAATACTCGAAGGTCACCCAGTCCTCGAGAGACTTAAAATGCGGTCGACTATATCCGGCCAAACTCCTCTTACGTTCGTCGAAATGCTTCTGAAGGTGCATGGTGTAGCGGACACTGGCTTCACTCAGACCTACTTTTAAATCCTTCCCGGGTGTTGGCTTGAAAGAAACATTGCAATTGCTGCATTTCTTTCCTTCTAGGAATTTGTCAACATAATATTTATGCTTGGTTTGAAGTTTCTCCAAGCTGAAATCAGCCATGGATGGAGGATTTTTCGAATTCGACACCTTAACAGGAGAAACATTGTGGCATATATGGACAACCTTGGTCGCCTTGGGTTCTGATTTCAATGCGATCGGACTCTTTCGGACTGAATCGCCTTCTGCGGACGGTGCCAAAGGATAGCCGGGTGGAAACATTGGTGGAAACCCAGGTGGGAAAAACGGTGGCAGACCTACTGGAAACATTGGTGGCATGCCTTGTGGAAACATGGGGGGCATACCAGGAGGCAACACTGGTGGCATTCCGGGTGGCAACATTGGTGGCATTCCGGGAGGCAACACTGGTGGCATTCCGGGTGGCAACATTGGTGGCATTCCGGGTGGCAACATTGGTGGCATTCCGGGTGGCAACATTGGTGGCAAGCCAGGTGGCAACACTGGCGGCATACCGGGAGGCAACACTGGCGGCATACCGGGTGGCAACATAGGAGGCATACCGGGCGGTAGCATGGCCGGAAAGCCAGGTGGTAAAAACGGAAACATAGGTGCACATGGAGGCATCATTTGAGGCACACCATTGCTGACGCTATTTTCCGTGACTTGGCGCTTGTACGGTCTCTCGCATTGAGCATTGTCGTTTCTACGCTTCAAACTTGAGCGAGAGTTTGTCTTGTTTACGTTGCCACTTTGGCATTGCCTCGCTGAAGCGGTTTTATGCATGCTGTCTTGATTATCAATTTAATTCTTTATCAAAATACTTCAAGAATTAAATATTGCAGAGCAATTGGAAATAATGGGGAAAAGCCTGGCAAATTAAATTCGATTTTCAACCAGTGTTTATTGACCGCGAGCTCGTTCTTAACGCCGATGTTGCCAGGAGCACGTCGCATGCAATAATGAAAAAAATCGTCGCTTTCGCCCTTATATGCTAAATTTGCGCGCGAAATTAATTACGCGCCAAAATTAATTTATTAATTGATTTAAATATTTGCCATCATTTAATAAATTAATTATTAATTTGTATTATAAACAAATATTTTATTTAATTTTTTTTTTATTTTTTAAGTATAATATTAAAAATGTAAATTATTAAAAAAAAAATTATAAATCGATTAGTTATTCGTTACTTTTCTGTCAAAATAGCCTTTTAATTTAATTATTCATTTATTTCTTTCGAATTAAATTTACTAATTAATAACGAAATTAAAATACGTTCGATTTAATCAATTATTTTTGGCGCGAATTGAACCGACGTCACGATGCTCGACGTTTAAAAAACGTGCTTCGTATCCCTATAAGTCGACCCACCCGTGCTACTATATTTTTTTTATCCATAAATATAATTGATGAAATGACAATTTTATTTATAGTTTAATTTTTTTTATTAATATATTAAATCGCAATTAATTTAATCGTAAACAGGCTCTGGCGTGCATTTTCTCAAGCAAATCTTCTTAAAGCATTATTACAGCTCCTTGTAATCTGATACGCAGATCGAGTGAAACAACTTACCTTTAAGCAAGTTGCAGTCGACCCAGCACCAATCGTCTTCGTCATCGTTCCAGACGCAGTCAAAGTCCTCCTGGCAAACGAAACAAAGGGCCTCTTTGAAACAACTCTTTGTTACCGGTCCGCGTACTATCTCGTCTTGAAATTGATATTTCTTAAAGTACTTTTTCAATTTCTGGCGATCGATAGAAGATTTCAAATCGTCCCCCAGAGGAACGGTAGAGTCATTGAAATACTCGAAGGTCACCCAGTCCTCGAGAGACTTAAAATGCGGTCGACTATATCCGGCCAAACTCCTCTTACGTTCGTCGAAATGCTTCTGAAGGTGCATGGTGTAGCGGACACTGGCTTCACTCAGACCTACTTTTAAATCCTTCCCGGGTGTTGGCTTGAAAGAAACATTGCAATTGCTGCATTTCTTTCCTTCTAGGAATTTGTCAACATAATATTTATGCTTGGTTTGAAGTTTCTCCAAGCTGAAATCAGCCATGGATGGAGGATTTTTCGAATTCGACACCTTAACAGGAGAAACATTGTGGCATATATGGACAACCTTGGTCGCCTTGGGTTCTGATTTCAATGCGATCGGACTCTTTCGGACTGAATCGCCTTCTGCGGACGGTGCCAAAGGATAGCCGGGTGGAAACATTGGTGGAAACCCAGGTGGGAAAAACGGTGGCAGACCTACTGGAAACATTGGTGGCATGCCTTGTGGAAACATGGGGGGCATACCAGGAGGCAACACTGGTGGCATTCCGGGTGGCAACATTGGTGGCATTCCGGGAGGCAACACTGGTGGCATTCCGGGTGGCAACATTGGTGGCATTCCGGGTGGCAACATTGGTGGCATTCCGGGTGGCAACATTGGTGGCATACCGGGCGGTAGCATGGCCGGAAAGCCAGGTGGTAAAAACGGAAACATAGGTGCACATGGAGGCATCATTTGAGGCACACCATTGCTGACGCTATTTTCCGTGACTTGGCGCTTGTACGGTCTCTCGCATTGAGCATTGTCGTTTCTACGCTTCAAACTTGAGCGAGAGTTTGTCTTGTTTACGTTGCCACTTTGGCATTGCCTCGCTGAAGCGGTTTTATGCATGCTGTCTTGATTATCAATTTAATTCTTTATCAAAATACTTCAAGAATTAAATATTGCAGAGCAATTGGAAATAATGGGGAAAAGCCTGGCAAATTAAATTCGATTTTCAACCAGTGTTTATTGACCGCGAGCTCGTTCTTAACGCCGATGTTGCCAGGAGCACGTCGCATGCAATAATGAAAAAAATCGTCGCTTTCGCCCTTATATGCTAAATTTGCGCGCGAAATTAATTACGCGCCAAAATTAATTTATTAATTGATTTAAATATTTGCCATCATTTAATAAATTAATTATTAATTTGTATTATAAACAAATATTTTATTTAATTTTTTTTTATTTTTTAAGTATAATATTAAAAATGTAAATTATTAAAAAAAAAATTATAAATCGATTAGTTATTCGTTACTTTTCTGTCAAAATAGCCTTTTAATTTAATTATTCATTTATTTCATTTGAATTAAATTTACTAATTAATAACGAAATTAAAATACGTTCGATTTAATCAATTATTTTTGGCGCGAATTGAACCGACGTCACGATGCTCGACGTTTAAAAAACGTGCTTCGTATCCCTATAAGTCGACCCACCCGTGCTACTATATTTTTTTTATCCATAAATATAATTGATGAAATGACAATTTTATTTATAGTTTATTTTTTTTATTAATATATTAAATCGCAATTAATTTAATCGTAAACAGGCTCTGGCGTGCATTTTCTCAAGCAAATCTTCTTAAAGCATTATTACAGCTCCTTGTAATCTGATACGCAGATCGAGTGAAACAACTTACCTTTAAGCAAGTTGCAGTCGACCCAGCACCAATCGTCTTCGTCATCGTTCCAGACGCAGTCAAAGTCCTCCTGGCAAACGAAACAAAGGGCCTCTTTGAAACAACTCTTTGTTACCGGTCCGCGTACTATCTCGTCTTGAAATTGATATTTCTTAAAGTACTTTTTCAATTTCTGGCGATCGATAGAAGATTTCAAATCGTCCCCCAGAGGAACGGTAGAGTCATTGAAATACTCGAAGGTCACCCAGTCCTCGAGAGACTTAAAATGCGGTCGACTATATCCGGCCAAACTCCTCTTACGTTCGTCGAAATGCTTCTGAAGGTGCATGGTGTAGCGGACACTGGCTTCACTCAGACCTACTTTTAAATCCTTCCCGGGTGTTGGCTTGAAAGAAACATTGCAATTGCTGCATTTCTTTCCTTCTAGGAATTTGTCAACATAATATTTATGCTTGGTTTGAAGTTTCTCCAAGCTGAAATCAGCCATGGATGGAGGATTTTTCGAATTCGACACCTTAACAGGAGAAACATTGTGGCATATATGGACAACCTTGGTCGCCTTGGGTTCTGATTTCAATGCGATCGGACTCTTTCCGACTGAATCGCCTTCTGCGGACGGTGCCAAAGGATAGCCGGGTGGAAACATTGGTGGAAACCCAGGTGGGAAAAACGGTGGCAGACCTACTGGAAACATTGGTGGCATGCCTTGTGGAAACATGGGGGGCATACCAGGAGGCAACACTGGTGGCATTCCGGGTGGCAACATTGGTGGCATTCCGGGAGGCAACACTGGTGGCATTCCGGGTGGCAACATTGGTGGCATTCCGGGTGGCAACATTGGTGGCATTCCGGGTGGCAACATTGGTGGCAAGCCAGGTGGCAACACTGGCGGCATACCGGGAGGCAACACTGGCGGCATACCGGGTGGCAACATAGGAGGCATACCGGGCGGTAGCATGGCCGGAAAGCCAGGTGGTAAAAACGGAAACATAGGTGCACATGGAGGCATCATTTGAGGCACACCATTGCTGACGCTATTTTCCGTGACTTGGCGCTTGTACGGTCTCTCGCATTGAGCATTGTCGTTTCTACGCTTCAAACTTGAGCGAGAGTTTGTCTTGTTTACGTTGCCACTTTGGCATTGCCTCGCTGAAGCGGTTTTATGCATGCTGTCTTGATTATCAATTTAATTCTTTATCAAAATACTTCAAGAATTAAATATTGCAGAGCAATTGGAAATAATGGGGAAAAGCCTGGCAAATTAAATTCGATTTTCAACCAGTGTTTATTGACCGCGAGCTCGTTCTTAACGCCGATGTTGCCAGGAGCACGTCGCATGCAATAATGAAAAAAATCGTCGCTTTCGCCCTTATATGCTAAATTTGCGCGCGAAATTAATTACGCGCCAAAATTAATTTATTAATTGATTTAAATATTTGCCATCATTTAATAAATTAATTATTAATTTGTATTATAAACAAATATTTTATTTAATTTTTTTTTATTTTTTAAGTATAATATTAAAAATGTAAATTATTAAAAAAAAAATTATAAATCGATTAGTTATTCGTTACTTTTCTGTCAAAATAGCCTTTTAATTTAATTATTCATTTATTTCGTTCGAATTAAATTTACTAATTAATAACGAAATTCAAATACGTTCGATTTAATCAATTATTTTTGGCGCGAATTGAACCGACGTCACGATGCTCGACGTTTAAAAAACGTGCTTCGTATCCCTATAAGTCGACCCACCCGTGCTACTATATTTTTTTTATCCATAAATATAATTGATGAAATGACAATTTTATTTATAGTTTATTTTTTTTTATTAATATATTAAATCGCAATTAATTTAATCGTAAACAGGCTCTGGCGTGCATTTTCTCAAGCAAATCTTCTTAAAGCATTATTACAGCTCCTTGTAATCTGATACGCAGATCGAGTGAAACAACTTACCTTTAAGCAAGTTGCAGTCGACCCAGCACCAATCGTCTTCGTCATCGTTCCAGACGCAGTCAAAGTCCTCCTGGCAAACGAAACAAAGGGCCTCTTTGAAACAACTCTTTGTTACCGGTCCGCGTACTATCTCGTCTTGAAATTGATATTTCTTAAAGTACTTTTTCAATTTCTGGCGATCGATAGAAGATTTCAAATCGTCCCCCAGAGGAACGGTAGAGTCATTGAAATACTCGAAGGTCACCCAGTCCTCGAGAGACTTAAAATGCGGTCGACTATATCCGGCCAAACTCCTCTTACGTTCGTCGAAATGCTTCTGAAGGTGCATGGTGTAGCGGACACTGGCTTCACTCAGACCTACTTTTAAATCCTTCCCGGGTGTTGGCTTGAAAGAAACATTGCAATTGCTGCATTTCTTTCCTTCTAGGAATTTGTCAACATAATATTTATGCTTGGTTTGAAGTTTCTCCAAGCTGAAATCAGCCATGGATGGAGGATTTTTCGAATTCGACACCTTAACAGGAGAAACATTGTGGCATATATGGACAACCTTGGTCGCCTTGGGTTCTGATTTCAATGCGATCGGACTCTTTCGGACTGAATCGCCTTCTGCGGACGGTGCCAAAGGATAGCCGGGTGGAAACATTGGTGGAAACCCAGGTGGGAAAAACGGTGGCAGACCTACTGGAAACATTGGTGGCATGCCTTGTGGAAACATGGGGGGCATACCAGGAGGCAACACTGGTGGCATTCCGGGTGGCAACATTGGTGGCATTCCGGGAGGCAACACTGGTGGCATTCCGGGTGGCAACATTGGTGGCATTCCGGGTGGCAACATTGGTGGCATTCCGGGTGGCAACATTGGTGGCAAGCCAGGTGGCAACACTGGCGGCATACCGGGAGGCAACACTGGCGGCATACCGGGTGGCAACATAGGAGGCATACCGGGCGGTAGCATGGCCGGAAAGCCAGGTGGTAAAAACGGAAACATAGGTGCACATGGAGGCATCATTTGAGGCACACCATTGCTGACGCTATTTTCCGTGACTTGGCGCTTGTACGGTCTCTCGCATTGAGCATTGTCGTTTCTACGCTTCAAACTTGAGCGAGAGTTTGTCTTGTTTACGTTGCCACTTTGGCATTGCCTCGCTGAAGCGGTTTTATGCATGCTGTCTTGATTATCAATTTAATTCTTTATCAAAATATTTCAAGAATTAAATATTGCAGAGCAATTGGAAATAATGGGGAAAAGCCTGGCAAATTAAATTCGATTTTCAACCAGTGTTTATTGACCGCGAGCTCGTTCTTAACGCCGATGTTGCCAGGATCACGTCGCAATGAATGTCGTTTTGTTGTTGACGCAAAGGAGTTCCTCTCCGTAGGTAATGATGCCCCAGTTTTCCATGGCTCCTGGTTTGCTTGGGAGAGCTACGTGATCTGAAGATCAGATAGTGCTTTCAGTTGCTGTAATGTTTCATTTTGATTTTACAATATTTATTTTCACAAGTTAAAATCATTTTTAAAAACTAAAAAATAAATAAATTAGGGTCCAAAAGACGAACGAAAAACTCCATCAATTCGGTGAAACAATCGCTTCAACAGGAGCGTAAGTTCTGCATTAAATTTTTATTTTCCATAAGTTTTTTATTTCTTTTAATTTTCAACCTCTTGCATGATAAACTCGTTGCTGTTTTGATTGTGTTTTCATCACAATTTTTGGTTGTTGTTAATGACAAGTGGTCTTTGAGTAGATTATCATTCTTGGATATCATTTCAGAGTAGATTATCATTCTTGGATATCATTTCAGTTACCAGAAAACAAATGCAGCCTTCAAGTCTTTTGGAGCCTTTGTCTCGAGGAAAATTGGTGATTTCCGGTCAGTTTTATAAAGATCATTGCAACGCATTAACAACATTTAAGTAAACTGACATTGAAACATAAAATTTCTAATTTCTTCTTTAAATAAATTAAATTTCATTCATTAAAACTTTCCAAAAAACTGAATATGCAAATTTTTTTGCATTGTTAAAATATTTACAAATGACAACAAAGGTCATTTATTAAGGGTTTATTATATTCTATAGTTGCAGTTCATTAATTAATATTAATGAGTGAATAAATAAATAAATAATGAATATGTATTCATTACTTTGTGTTCTCGATTTCTTAGCAACTCGGGTGCATTCAAATCCGTGGAAGATAAGGTCGGAGGAGCATATTCTTCGGTGAAGGTCGGTTTATGAATGAAATTTATTATATTATAATGTGAATAAATACTTTAAAATTTTATTATATTTATTTATTTATTTTTATATGTTATACTATGAATAAATACCTGCTACTTTAAAATTTTATTATATTTATTTTTATTTATTTATTTATTTGGTAGTATTCATCATTGCCAACCAAAATACATGTCATTTAATGTTTAGAAATTTGCCATTCAAGAGTTATTCTGGTTAATGAACATAGTTTTCACAATAAGTCAGAATTTAGTGAAGAATCATCCGTGAAGCTTTTTTGTAGGCATACGTCAGCACGGTTGCCATTGTTTATTATTAATACAAAACATTTAGATACAAGTTGGATAGCCAAGTTGGTTGAAAAATGGTATTTAAGGGTTGAATTTGGTTTTAAAAGTTAACTCGGTTTATTAATGCTACTCTTGTGGATGTTGTTGATGTTCTGAAACAAAACGTTTGCCATTGTTTGACGAATGATTGCAACTTGATGTGGTTTGTCACCGAACCAATAACGGTTTTAATTTGGAATTTGGACCCGGGGGAGTTCTAGATCTGGGACTCGTTTGGATAATTTATTCGCTTCATGATTAATTAAAGCTTTTTGACTATGTTTGTTTGGGATGAGAAAATGTTTTGGTACATAAAAGTAATTAAAACTTTCAAAAAAACTGAATATGCAAATTTTGTTTGTGTATACTTTTGATGGTATGGCTTTTGAATGAATGCTGTTGATTATTTGGCTGGTAGGATGGATTACATGCCATTTAAATTGATTATTCTTATCTATTCAAACTAAAGATTATCTCTTACTGGTTTTTCCAAACTATTCTGGTTTCGCTTGGTTGCCAGTTGTCAGTTGCCGGATTATTAACCATAGCTACAAGCAGGATGAGGGCTGTTGTACATCAGAAAATGAGAAATAATTGATCGTTTGCAATCACATGGAATATTCTATTCTAGATAATTATATTGCATTGCAATAGTTTGGTTTCGAGACCGAAACTCTGGCTTTAATGAGCCATTAGTATGCTGTAGCAAGTGAATAAGGTTAAGAATGGGTGAATTTATGCTGGATTTCAATGAAATTACATGATGATGGTGGTGATGATGATGATGATAAGTTTAGGCCAACAAAATATTAATAGTTTATTCTGTTTAATTTATTAATTGTTCACTTGAATTTTAGAATTTTTTAATTTATGTTTATGGTGCATATTTACAATTATTAATATTATTATTGTTGTTATTACGGCTAAACTTTGTCATTAAATTCCTGGTGTTTCAAACAGTGAATAACAAATAAATAGGTTGAGGTAGTGTTTGTTGTTTACATCTGATGAATGAAGTACCCATTCATTCATACATTCATGCATACATACATACATCCACCCATCCGTCCGTCCATCTATAATTAAAGAGTAAAACGCCAACAGTACAAACGGGCACGTGAATATTCATTAGTCATGTGAATTATTGATTAGTATCTCACCTCAAGGCGGGCACCAGCAGCTTTTCACGATGCGTGTTGTTTAATAATTTGTTGTCTCGAAACAATTTTTTTATTAAATGTTTGTCCGTTATTAAACTTAATTCGAAATTAAATTGGAACAATTATTGGTTACTAGGAATATTAAATGAAGTTGTTGAAATAGTTTTAAGAACTATTGATTACTTATCTTAGCTGATTATATATATTGAAATTGTTTGCCCTCAAAACTTTCACGTCCAAAGCAATCGCGTTCAATGCACAACATGAGAACCAGTCAGGTAGATGGGCCGTTCTTTCTAAAGTCTTTATGTTGTCGGATTCTTTTCATTTCAAACTCTGAGTTTGGTCGACAAAGACTTACTTGACACTAGACCGCTCAGTTTATGTCTGTCTCAGTTTATATCAGTCAGTCAGTCTGATGAGTTTTTTCTTTAGTTAATTTCAATTATGTTTGTTTACTTTTCCATTATAATTGTCCACGAGTTTAACTTATTTGGAAGTGATTGTTTGCAAATGATTATGTCATATATTGTTTTCAGAATCTTAAGCTGCAATGAAAGCTGTTTAACAGAAACAATATTAAATAATTTTAATGTTTCAAAATAATTTTCTAGAACCGGTTTGTGGGCAGTCACTCGACGGAGGACTTTGAGCAGACTCTGAAATCCGAATCTGCACACTGAGGGCCAAAAGACGACCGATCTGTTGTAACATTATCATTTTGTCGTTTCCTGGCTTAACTCAACAACACAATGTTCTTTGTGCTTCCTTGCCAGGAGTCAGGTTTTTTTTGGTTCTTCTATTCATTATATTGCATGATGTTGTGGGACAATGTTGAATCACTTACATACTTTACGAACTGATTATTGGATATGAAAATCGTATACCGTATGTTTTACACGTTATAGTTAAGCCATGCATAACTGAAGTCTCTAACAGCCTCAAAAATTTGGAAATAACATAGTCTGGCTTCCTTTCTTTTTTTTTGGGAGGGGTGTCCAAATAGTCAGTTATGATTCACAGCTTATGCATTTGATTTGTTGGGTTCTTTGTGTTATTGGTAACAGGTAAAGAAATTAGATTATTTTGCATCTTTGCTGAATCTAAAAAATGAAGGATTATCACCAATTAAACATAATATGTTTAAAAGAACCGAAAATGAGTTAGTAAATTCTCAGCATTTATTACCACCAACAAATACCACACTTGTTAGTGAAATACTAAGGCTTTGCTAAAAGTGGTATTGACTCATAAGCCAATTCTCTTACTTATAGATTTTTTTGGGTGGAGTGCACTGCTTCCCATCACATTTTATTGATTTTGGTGTGCATGCTGCATGTCAAGTTGGTTTTCCAGCTTTATGGTAATGCCAGGAAGGCAAGACAAGATATTCAGAATTTTGACATGCATTACATGCTCAGGATGCATGCTTGAAGTTGTTGTTATCTAGCACATCATAATTTTATTGATTAATTTATTAGTCGAGATAGCGACTGCGAGTTTTCCAAAATGTATCGGCGACGTCGTGCCGAAGTTGTACCGGATCGTTCAGCATTTCAAAAAACTTATTTTCTTATTTTGATGACGTGGTCCAATTTCTATATTAATGCTCTGGGAAGATTGCCAGTTCTGAATTCAACTAATTGATAATTTGGTATTCCACTAAATCAAGATCAAAACAAAATGAGGTGTGTTTTACAACCTGAGCTGATTTGGTCTGCTTGCAAATTGTTTAATTGTCTGATAATATTTTGGCCGTCTTCCGTGTGCCAATGAAAATCGGGTCCGGCAAACCTGCCTTAGATTGCTGACCTCTGGCATAGAGTTTGTCATGCACAATGTGGTGAAACACTGACCGCATGAGCTCGGAAAAGGGGTCTTTGGCAATTTATAAGTTCAGCACTTCAGACTTTTCAGAAGTTCCTGCCTTTTAGGCATCTCAGAGGTTCCATTGCTTACTATAAATAGCTTAATTACTCTAAATTGTTTAGTTTGGTGATCCTGGTCATTAAGATATCCTTCTCGTGTAGCCACAGTTTCCACCAGGCCCATCTGATTTCTTTTTTAAACAGACCCCAAAGCTTATTCCTTAGAATGTGTGCTTTTTGTAAACCATAAAATAAAAAGTAGTGGCCGTGTCTAAGGTGGCACAATTTTCTCTCCTTTCAAGGTGAAATTTGTAAAAGAAGGAATTTAACCGAAAAGTTATTTAAAAATTTGGTGGGTTGTACAAGATGAACAGAAGGCATTTATCTTCTGTTACCTAACCAGTTTGATCATGTTTAAAGACTTGGAAACAAGTACTGGAGACCCAAATATAGATACTTAAACTGAGACCGGAATATCCATCATTAATTTGGATCAATAGAGACTAACGCGATCAGTAGAAAGTAAGGATAGGGGAGAGTAGGAACTGTTGAAACACTTTCCAAACCTAATTGACTATAAATTATGAACGGGTGATAAATTCACCATGTATTTATAATCCGATAATCTGTCTGGTTTGAAGTTAATTTAAAATTTGCATTGATACACGTCAAATGTCCTGTGATGATGGTTTCTTGCATATAACCTGCATCTGTAGCAAATCTATTTATTTTACCTCTTTTGAAGTCATGGAAACAATTGATTAAATAAACATTCGTCATCCATTTTAGATTTAGTTGAAGCTCTTTTCGTTTAATAATCCATTTATTGTTGAAAATGCAACTATATAATAAATGGTTAGTGGCATTCAGCTCTCTAATGCAGATGTGTGACGTTCTACTGTCAAATACATTAATAGGAAAGGTGAGAGTCGAACTATTGAGATATAAGATACATTAAACGTTAATGAGTTCAAGCTATTTTAAACACAGGTTTATAAGTCCAAGAGGTTCGACATATACAAGGATATAGCTCATACTTCGGGGGGCTGGATATTAGATGTTGAGAAATCGGATAGAAAGGCAAGCGAGCTTTTAACGAATATGACCGATCATGGAATACAGGTCAGCTTGGTGGATAATGAAAAAAAGGATCATATATTTTCATTCGAGCGCATCTTCAGCGGAAATAAATGTTTTTTCTTTCTAGCAAAAGATTTTCGCTATCGAAGAATGTCTGAACCCAAAATTCGAATTCACAGTAGAAAAATTAGCAGAATTTGGATACATAATTGTCAATTCAAGGTCCAATATAAAGAACGTTATGGTTACTTCACCTTCGGGTAATTAAATTATTAATTTATTCGTCTTTAAACAGACCAATGGCAAGTGGAAAAAAATTTTGATTAATCGTTAAATTTCGCAGCCCTAAATTGTATGCATATTGGCATGAATCACTATCAATTAGGATGATCTCGATAAACTTTCTTATACTTAGTAACATACTTACTAAATATTACTTAATTTCAACATTTGATCGCATATACATTCCAAAATTGGAAGTTGTATTTGAAGATGACTGTGTGATTGTAAATAATCCAAATAAAATAAATGTAAACAAAAAATCACCACAAAAAATCTAACACAGGTTCAACCGATGACTACAATGTAAATGTCAAGGATGAATCTCTTTTTGTGGGAGAAATACGAAACCAGCATGGGATTTGGAAAGTGGAGGTAGAGTTAAAAGACCAAAGCAAAGCGTACAAAGCTATGGCCGCTGTTAAGAGTCACCTTTATTTGACCATACCCATCTTTTTGAATGGAGCTGAGCTGGACCCCGGAACGAAGCTAACGCCAGGTCGATTGTGAATTACAAAGGCACATTTAAAGAATTTAATCACAATACATTTTATTTTTTCTAGGATTAACCTACCATGCATTTCTTTCGTTTAATCCTGTAAATCAGGTTAAAGATACATCCTTACATATGTATGAAAACGCTCAAAGAAAGCCAATAAACTCAGAAATACCAGGAGATAAAATATTGTTTAATTTTAATTGCCCCGACAGAAGTATTATTCAATATTTATTATTTTATGTATTGTAAATATTCGACTGGCCAACATTCGGAATGCATATAAATTTGTTATAAAATATTTTTTTATTACAACCTGTAACTGAAACTTAAATTTTAATTCAAATTGGAGACGATTTAAAGGGCTTGGTTATTGAAACTTTGAGGCATATTAGATGCATCATTATCGGATATGAGGTCATGCTTACTATTAAAAGGACATCTTTCAGCCAAAGATTCCAGAGCCCTTTACAGATGCAAACCACAATATTTTCAAATCATTAAGAAAAAATCTTAGTCACTTATCCTAAATTAGATTTCTAATTGCTAGATGTATGTGACACCGCTTCGCCGAGCTTCCGAACTTTGTTATTTCAAAGTAAAATTGATGTTTTGGGGGGGGGGGGGGTTGAAGCAAAATTCCTTTTGCCTTGCAGGCAGGCAGTTTATACGATTCCATGACAAACAACAGTCCATTTTTGGATCTAAGAAAGAAAGTAGCACAGCTAGGGAAAAAGTTCCCATCCTACCTCAGTCAGTATTTCCCATTGAACAAGCCTACACCCGAGAATAGGGTAAAACCTGACTTAAGGGCCGTTTTTTCTAGGAATGGATTTTGCTTTAGTTTAATATTTGACACCCGATAAAAAGGACGACCTCCTTATAGGGACATTTTCATGAAAAATCTAGCTGTCCCTATAGGCAGACTTTACTGCATAATAAAACAGCATGAGAAAAGAAATATCAGTGACTATTTGAGAGCCTTGGCTTATCATTCTAATTTTTAATTAAGTCATGTTTTAAACAGAATCTTTAAATGTTTATCAAATTTCTTATTCTATTCAAAATGGTATTCCATGTGGAATAACTGCAATTTATTTTCACCTTTAAAAATGATGATGCGATGAATTTTCCGTTCGATGAATTTTCCAGTGATGAATTTTCAGGATACCACAACTTTTTAAATTATAGTTTTTATGCCAGATTTTTTCTTGGAAGCCATTGGAACTTGTGAAGATGGAACAAAATTTCAAAGATGGATTGCAACCATTTATGAGGTTGAAAAAGATGAAACAAAACCAGGTTTGTCTTATTTTTTAGAAATTAAGGAATTGCATTTTCAAAACAATCGAAACAGAAATTTCTTAAGAAGATGATCAATTAAGAAAGTTGTTTTCTACAGCAACTTCGTTCCATCAAATGGGAGTAATATTTCCCCCGTCGGGGGCGCAGAGGCCTGGGTAGACAAAGATTTTCTTCACTGTTTGCATCTTGTGTTGTTTGGATCTTAGAGTTTTCCACAATTAGTGTTTTTGAGATATTCTGCAAGGAGCGATGAACTTGATGTCTTTTAAACATGTGTTTCTACCACCTAATCCCGACTAAATTTGCCACTCCCGTCCATCTCTGTAACACCAGTCATAAATCCTTTGGTTGAAACAAGACTGAAAATAACGGAGATTTGGGGATTTGATTGAAAATGAGCCAAATGTCCATAAATTTGTAGCGACTAACCAATAGGTTACGAGTATGATCTAATGGGGTAGCGTTCCAATATGTGGCAGTAATGGCCTTGTTTTCATGTTTGATAGCCATCCTTTATAAACCATGTGTGCTAATCGAATGAGAATCAGTTAAGAAGTGCCTTCACGTATAAGTATAAAAGATCGGTTACATGCTCAGACTGAGTGGAAGTTTGGAAACCACTATACAATTTAATAAATATCAAACGTGACAAGTCTCAATCTTTAAGATAAGATATGTCAATAGTAAGCTTCATACCCGTGCCGTCATATCCGAGATCGCCCATCCCTCCGGTGCCCTGACTAGCGACCCATCAGAAATAGGTGACATCTTCAACTACTACTTTTCCTCAGTTTTTACAACTGATGATGGAAAGAACCCTGAATTTTCTCTTCAAAAGCAAACAGAAATTGGGGAAATTAGATTCACACCAGATATAGTGCGATTGATGTTGTTAAGCCTTGACTCTTCACTATCTTCAGGTCCAGATGGAATACCTAACATCTTTATAAAGCGATGTGCAACATTTCTGGCTTTGCCACTTGCCCACATATTTGATATTTCCCTTAAAGATCAAAGATTACCTGCGGAATGGAAAATTGCGTTGGTTACTCCTATACATAAGAAAGGACCCACTGTTCTCCCTGAAAACTACAGACCTATTTCGATCACATCAACTTGTTGTCGTGTAATGGAGAGGATCATCAACAAATCAATTATGCATCATTTACTGCACCACAAATTAATAAGCAAGGATCAGCACGGATTTGTCAGAGGCAGATCTACTGTTACAAATCTTCTTGAATGCATGCAACAGTGGTCGGAATCACTCCAATCTGGACAGTCAGTGGATGTTGCATATCTCGACTTCAAAAAGGCTTTTGACTCAGTATCACACTACAAACTCCTAAGCAAACTACCTCATTACGGCATCAGTGGCAACATTATAGGATGGCTCACCGACTTCCTATCATTGAGGAGCCAACGTGTTAATATCGGTGGAATTCTATCAGATACGGCCTGTGTCACCAGCGGCGTCCCCCAGGGCAGTGTACTTGGACCTACTCTCTTTTCACTATACATTAATGACCTCCCAAATCTGTTTAAAGATACTAATATTGTCTGCAAACTATTTGCAGACGATGTTAAGCTCTATTGCCTCCCAACGTCTTCACAAACACAGTTACAATCAGCTCTTGATAAGGTCGCACAATGGAGTAATACATGGCAGTTGCAACTCGCACCCGATAAATGCCAGATCCTCACTATAGTCGGCCGCAGAAAGGAAGCAGGCGAGCTCCGAAAATACTCCATCAACGGTCAGGCCCTTCAAAGCGTGGACATGATTAGAGATCTCGGAGTCGTAATAGGTCCTTCCCTGAAGTTTGTTACTCATATTGAAGCCATCACTCACAAAGCTGCCAAAATCTCTTGGATGATCAGGAAGTCTTTTTCTGCCAAAGACCAGGAAATCTTAAAGCTTGCCTTCTGCACTTACGTCAGACCCATCCTCGAATATAGTTCACCAGCCTGGAATCCCCACCATATATTTCTCATTGACAGAATTGAAAAGGTTCAGAAAAAATTCACTAAATCAATACCTTCTGTTGCATCATATTCATATATGGACAGACTCAAACTCCTCAATCTCCCCACCTTGGAAAAGCGCCGCCTCCTGGCCGACTTGACCTTCTGCTTCAAACTGCTGAAGGGTTTTGTAGACTCTCCCCTGAAACATTTCCTGGTTCTTCAAAGTTATCGCGGCACAAGGGGTCACAACCTCAAGCTAAAGCAATGCAAATTTTCTACCGACGTCGTCAAATATTCTTTTTGCAATAGGATTGTTAAACCCTGGAACTCATTACCACCTGATTTTATTAATGCTACAACCGTTTCTAGATTCAATGCACTTATAAGAGACTTTGATCTTAGCAAATATCTTACATATAACTAACTCTCATTGTAGTCATTATCGCCACCCTGACTCATACTGTCATTGTAATTTGTCCTTGCTCGAATTGGAAATCGAAAACTGTGTTAGTGGTCCTATTGGGCCCTTCAGTTTGAATAAATAAATAAATAAATAAGCGACTGCCAAGACTAAATACTTAGATTATTTTTCATGTGAATTTATTAGAAGTTAAAAATGGTGAAGTTACGACTGCATCTTCCAAAAGTCCACATGTTGCAGAGAGTAGCAAAAATAATGCTCAACCAACCGAGGTGCCTCCAAGATCCAAACAAACGAAAAGTAAATTACATTATAAATGCAATAATAATATAATTAATATAATAATGTAAATAATATAATACATGGAAAAAACACATACCTTTAAAATTATAAATTCAAAGTAACCCAAGGGATACCCGCAAGGAAGGTCAGCAAATCTTTAAGATCAGCCTGCTGGAATTGTTTGATCCAAGTAATTATTAACAGTCTTTTAACCATGTGTGCTGAATCACTCACATTTTAGCTAATTGAACATTTTCTTGAATAAAAATATCTGCGCTACAATGTGAATATTTAATGTTTGAATATTTAATGTGTAGAAAATCAAATAATTTAGAGGACACTAGTATTTCAGTCCGGCAGCAAGTCATGCAATTGAACAAAAAAAAAACAATATGTAATTTAAACGGTAAAATCTCAAAGATCCATTAAAGATCAATAATACTAATATTTTAATCCAAACACTTGCAATAAAGTTAGATATATATAGTTATATATAAAAAAAAATTATAAAGCGATTAGTTATTCGTTACTTTTCTGTCAAAATAGCCTTTTAATTTAATTATTCATTTATTTCATTTGAATTAAATTTACTAATTAATAACGAAATTAAAATACGTTCGATTTAATCAATTATTTTTGGCGCGAATTGAACCGACGTCACGATGCTCGACGTTTAAAAAACGTGCTTATGTGTTCGTGTCCCTAAATTGTTTCTTTTTTATCAATTCAGCCTTTTAGTTTAATTTTTTTATATCAAATTGTTTAAGCAATGTTAGTAATATTTGATCATTTCAACCAAAGTCATATCTTAATAATTACATTTCTTAATGCTATGAAATGTAATCACTCAATTCTTCCTCTAAGCATCGTTTCGCTGTTATAAATATCTTGAAGCAAACTCCAATGAAGCTGAGCTGATGGAGCCAAATTTGGATTTATTTTTCCAGCTGATTCTTCAAAATTTTCTTCTTCACTTGTCGACTTTTTGATGAACCATTCTTTCATTGCATGCACGTTCAAATCATGGAATTTCAGGTTCAATTCAACTTGGAGGACATTTTGAGTCAAACTTTGCATTTCAGCGTCAGTGAGGTTCGAACGTTTTGAGATGAATCTTTTCAACTTCAAAATAAATGTATAATTGTTAAATTATTTTTATAATTTTGGGGAAATCAATTTGTTGATTGCATCATTTGCATGCTTTGTTTTGTTTTTTTTTTAAATGTATTTTTAATGTTATGATTTTAATATTCATCATGATTTAATATTAAGTTATAATTTTGAACGTTTCTAATTTAACTTGACGAGGAATACGTTCACTCACACTTGTGAGTTGTGACTGTGTATACCATTGGTTGGTGATGGTATTGATTGTTGATAACTTGACGATGCTGTACCGAATATTAAGTAATAATAATTCAAAAATATTAATTCAATATCATTATTCAATTTAGTATTCATGAAAAATTATCTACAATATCACATACCCTGGTGCAGGTTTATTCCAGTTTTCGTCCAAATATTGCCAGAGTCTGTTTGCACCGTGTTTTGTGGATGCCAAATACTGGGTTGCTTGGTTGACATCTTTCGGGATAAAAGTTTTTCCACCGACGATGTCGTCAAATACTCTTAAATTAAAATTAAAATGTCGCTTAAATTACTCATTTTTTAACTTGAATTCTCAATCCTGACCATTGCCAGTTAAATTTCGAAAACCAGTTGGGTTTTAATGGTCGGATAAAGAATTTAAAGAAATACTTTAAAAAATAACCGATAAAATAATAATTTATAGTCATTACTAGCATCCAATCATAACCAAAATGGTTGGATTAGGAGAAGAAACCACCGCCTACCTATCCAATAGTTCCTTATCGTCGTTACAAACGAGAGAAAAGATGTAGGCATGTCTTTCATCCTTCACTTGTGATGATCTTCTGACCTCGTACTGTTTATGCATTAGCATCCAGGCATCCACTCCTTCATCGAACACTCCTTGACACAAAACTGTCGGAAGAACGTTTGGATTGACACTGAAGGAAGAAATTAAAAACATTTATTAGCATTGATGTGATGTTAAAAAATACAAGTTCATAATTAAGTTGATGGGGAATATGTTCAAATTAATAATTAATTACTTAATTTAAGAAATAAATGATTTGAGTTGGACGCAAATGTGAATTGCAAATGCATTCCAAATGTGAATGTACCTGTTAACTTCAGGTTTCTTGATGTAGTCAGCGTAAAGCTTCCTAACGTGGCGCAAGCACTTCGCGCTACCGAGTGGACAAGTACTTGCTATTGCATCTTTCCTCAGGTAGCTGATAAGTCCAATGAAATTTGATTTTTTTTTAAACAACAAAATAAATCTTAAAATTCATATTCACATTTTTGTTTTTTTATCTTAAAAGTCAAAATCAGAGCCCCAAATAGCTATCAGGTCCACAATAAAAGATTGTTACAAAATGCTTCTAGCAAACGATGGCTGAGATAAATCCAGCCGTTGGATGGATATCGAACACGACACACATCGATTGCCGAATGTAGGGACGCTACTCATTCGACCGTCTAGATACAAAAATTAATGTTGTTGTATGTTATTAACAAGTAATAAAACAAAGCAGACGTCTGAAGCACTGTTTCTTCGAGAGGAAAATCGTAGCCAATAATGTTCAAAACCTCGTCTAATCTTTTACGGAAATAGGCCTACAATTTAAAAAAAAATACAGTTTGAAATTTCATAAAATTATCACTTTAGATGTTAAAAAAAAAAGAGGATTCGTAAGCCCTGCGCTGAGAACTGCGGGTTAGACGCTATTAATTGCAATACTTTACTATCACAACATTAATGAGCATAAAATACGTATTTGTTTTCATTATTTATGTCATTTAAAAGTGAACTAAATAACCTGAAGTAATGAATAAAAATTTTCTTGCTCGAAAATTGAAGAAATGAAGTGGAAATGTTTCAAAGCAGATGACCAGGGATTGTAGGACAATTCGGAAGATAAATATTCAGTCAACTCCAAAGCCTCAGTCACAGGAAAATAAAGATTTCTTGAACAAATTATTAGCACTTATTATCATTATCTGCTACTAATTAAAGAATTTATTTGCAAAATTAAATTAATGATTTTAAAAATATTATGAATTTGTTGAGAATTAGAATTTAAAATATTTTAAATACTTTTAAATACCTTGCCAAATCGAAATTGTCATCAATTAACTGCGACCTGGTTTCCGGAGGTATGGCCTTGAGATTGTTAAGGATTCATGAATTAATTTAAAATTAAAAAATTAATTTAAAAACATATTGCTGAGAATAAGTGCTTGAATTCAATAATTCGTAATTTAAAATAAATTGAAATTAAAATCAAAGGTCGACTTTAATTAAAATCAAAAAATTAATTTTTTTAACAATCGTATATTTTTTTTATAGTTTAAACTAAAACTTTTAACAGCACCCCTGTAGTTCAAGCGCACGGCTCTATACAAATGACATATTAAATTATATTATTTTTTTTTTCCTTTATTAGCCCAGCCAACAACTCACAAAAAAACAATCAGTTCAAAATCCGATCCAATAATTTTAGGTCTGCCAATGGGTCTGGGAGATCCCGTCAGACCATCGAGAAAAAAAAGGACAATCAAGTCGATCTTACGAGTCATTGTACATTCACAAATGTCATTCAATTGAACTCTTCTATTTCCTTCTTCTCCAGGCGTTATTTTTAAAAGTTCGCCAAATCTTATGGGTTTCCTGCATCGTTTTTATGGAGGTCCACATGAGGAACCTCATCGAGACCCCAAATCTTCTCCAAACCCTCCAAGACTCTTCTGCTATTGCTCCTCTCCAGTTCAAGATCAGGGCGGTGATGGTACCTTTCTGACTCCGTTGTTCTGTCATCCGATTATTTTCCTTCATCCATTGGTGGATTCCCGGAAGGTCATACTTTGCGACTTTTGAAGCATGTATTTTATTCAAGTCGGTAATATCCGATGCCACTGCCACGTCACACACGACGTATGTGGAGCTTTTCCATACGTACAAATCAACTTTTCTCCCAATTCTATAAAACTCGACAACTTCCTTGTCCATCTTTTTTAAACTGACTTCTTTCAAAAGTTTCAGCACACTTTCTTTATCTTGAGACCCAGAAGCCTCCTCTTTCAAATTGTAAATTATAATATTTTTCTGTCTCCTATGTCTGTCATCATTGTTTTCAATTTTTGACTTTGCATCAGTGACTGAGCTCTGAACTTTTCCAACATCAGAGATGAGAGTCTCTACCTTGGTCTGAAAGAGACTACTCCATTGTTTGGTCTCTTGGCTGTTTTTTTCCAGCTTTTGAATGGACTCTTTGTTCAATTCTTTGAGGCTCTTTTCAATTTCAGTTATTTGCCTTCCCTGGTCTCTGATAGTGACACACAAGGCATCGGTTTTCTTGATAACCAATTTCAGTTCTTCAATATCCTTCGTTAGAATTTTCAACTCGTCTCTTTTGTCTCCCGAACTTCCTTCAACCATTTTCTTCAGGCAATCCTCATTTGCCTTCAAACAATTCTCACACAGGTGAAAACCGAGAAGTTCGGCAGCCATTTTGCCTTCGCAGTTGGCCTCCTTTGCACTCTTCGGTCTCGGCATATTTTAGTTCAAAAACGACAACTAAGCAACTTTCGTACAGTTTTTGATAGTATTTTAAAGCCAAATTCAACGCCGCCGAAGAAACGAACTGTTGTTGACGTGAACGATAATCCATCCTTCGTCTATTATTATTATTATTATATAAATTTTTCCTTCTTCTTCTCGGTCTCACAGCCGGTGATGAATGAATGCTGAGCACTACCAGTGCTCTCAGCGATTCATCCAAGTACTTTCCGAAGAATGTGGGCAGTGCCCAGTAAGGAGATCTTCTGAATCTCCGAAGTCTTTGGTCGTCCTGGTATCAACTCTACATACTTTGTAAAGTCTTTCCTTAGCGTTCCGAGCGCTCCTACAATTACCGGAACGACTTTAGACTTCACGCTCCACATCCGGTTGATTTCAATCTCCAGGTCCTTGTATTTGCTAATTTTTTCAGCTTCTTTGAGCGCGATGTTCTTATCATCCGGGACTGAAACATCGATTAGCAGGCAAGACTTGGATCTCCTGTCATGGATGACAATGTCAGGTCTGTTGGCCAATATTTTCCTGTCCGTGATAATTGCATAGTCCCATAGAATGGTGCAATCTTTTACATTCGTCACACTTTGGGGTGTGTGCTTGTACCATTTCTTTGGAACTTCCCATCCTAGCTCACGGCATACAACCCAGTGGATGTAACTGGCCACCTTATTATGTCGGTGCAAATATTCAGTTGCTTTATTATTATTATTATTATTATTATTATTTTTATTCAAAGTAACTCACGGCCATCGACCGGGTAATACGCCAAGTCTCATCCAGAGACCTCAGGCAACAAAAAAACAAAAAACAAAAACACACACAAAAAAAAAACAAAACAAAAGTCAGTCAAAAAAAAAATTAAATCCATAATAATTGCTACTGTTATTCCTCTACTCCCAAGACCTTCCTTAGGATTCTTGCTGTTCCCATCATTGCTATGCTTTGAATTTCTCCTGCAGCTGGCTTCCCTGGCACTTCCTCCAATTCTCTGCTGAAACCATCTGTGATTGTTCCCAACGCTCCAACAACAACTGCCACGACTCTCACTTTAACATTCCACATTCTTGACACTTCTATTCTCAGATCCTGGTATTTTAATTTCTTTTCTGTCTCCTTTTTCTGCACATTACTGTCATCTGGTACTGCCACGTCTAATATCAAGCAACTTTTTTCTTTTTTATTTAATATTATGATGTCAGGCCTGTTATTATTATTATTATTATTATTATTTTAAACGTTTATTCCATTAAAACAGTTTCCAAATGATTTGCCATACTCGTTTCTAACCTCGTGGCGTTTCAGAAGTTGTTTTGCCAAGTTTAGTCTGTTCGTTTGGTCGTACAAAACGCGGTAGAAAAAATGTTGGCGAGGATTGATAATGAACCAATAGTCAGGTTCATCTCTGAGAACCATGAATTTGCCTTCAGATTGAAATCAAATGTTAATTGTAGACCAACGACTCATATATTCATTAACCAATGGAGATTGCCCGACATTCTCGATAATAATAATAATAATAATGAATAATTTTTAATAATTAATTAAGGCCATGCACAATATAACACAAAATATTATTTATTAATGCTAAAGGCTTATTCATATTTTTATTTCTTAATCTGAAATTTCATCGGCATTAATGGCATTTGTAATTCTGATTAAGACAATTTTGATACTAATTTATAATTTTTACAGCTTCCCCTCTTTAGACGTATTTGTAAATAGTATTTGTGAACACGTAAGATGTACTTGTCTCATTGGAATGGAGCCAATCATTTGGCGATTTGTCCCAATCTGAAATTCTGCTGTGCTTTGTAACCCTTGTTATTGGAATCTCCCACCTATAGCTTTGTAAAGCGTTAAGTTAAAAATTTAATTTATCTAGATTATTGATGAGTTAAGTGTCATTCATTTTCATTCATTATTAATCTTTTAATACGTAATTTCGATACAAGTATTGAAACTTTCCATTTCGATGTTTGTAAGAAAAACGACGTATGCAATCCAAACTGTAGATGAACAACGATTAATGCATAACTATTATGCTCATTAAAACATTTAATATCAACCATAAATGATAAACTATTAAAACGTATAAATAAGTTTTAATTATATAATAAAATCTATTAATAACAACAACAATACCAAAACAAATAATAGCCAGTGATGGTACGCTTTAATTAATAATGATAGTAATAATAAACATACTTACTTGAATTTCGACGGCACACTGATAGACTGATTGGCAGGATGAAGGTAATGCTTCTGGGAGACCCTGACCAAAGTGGTACTGACCCTTTCGGCTGTCACGAGGGGGTAACCAATTTGATTGAGCCATGGATCCAAAATGGTGTGAAAATTCAGGGGCGCCTTGTTAGGATACGTGATGCCCTCTAGTGCGGCTTGCTGGAAATAAGTTTCGAATTTTCAATTTTCTTGTTGAATCTATTACCGAATGTTCACCCACCTAACACCCATATAATGTTTAGAGTTAATATAGTTTAATGAACGTACGACGAAGGTTGATTCTTAAATAAACATAGAAGGAATGAATTTATAAGTTAATAGTTCATTTATTCCAACAAAAATTTAAACGTTTAATTTATTAACACTTACATTAATTATTTAACAAGAATTGGTTAAAAGTAGAATTCAGGTGAGTGATCCTAATTTGTTAAAATTAAATTGAAACAATCGAAAATAATGGAAAGACAAATCACTGTACCTCGTTCAATACATAAGCCAGATGCGAAGTTTGTGCGTTTCTGTAAGCATTTCTTTGCAAATATTTCTGAAAATAAATAAAAGTTAATTGGACTTATTATAATTTATTTTAAATTTATTTATAACAATACATAATCTTATTTACATTACAAATAAACAAATAATTAGCTTTCTAAAATAAGTAATTAAAAAAAACGAAATAAGTAAAAATAAACAAAAATTAAATTTCACAGTGAGGGCCCTGTGAAGAACAGGTCTTGTTAGGATTCCCTGAAGTTGTCTTACGATGGCACCTCCCTGAATCATAGTATTATTAATAAATTATTGTTTATAAATAGTAATTTATCGATAGGGCATAGTAATTTATTTAATGTAGCATTATTTTAGTTATTAACATTGTTACTGGTAATAATAATCTTCAATATTATAATATTAATTATTAAATAATTTATTATTATTATTAATATGGTTATTATAAAGTTTAAATAATATTACAGTTTTAATTAGTTACAACCTTGTTGTAAGCGCTTCCTGTAAAAGCAGATTCGGATTCCTGAGGACTGCCAATGAACTTCCTGACCTTTTCTGTCGTATTCTTTTGGTCTTTTTCCATGAAGTACTGAACACCCCTTCTCACGTCTGATTGTTGTGTTTGCATCTTAAGTGTTGATTATTGTTTTTGCATATGTTATTCGCAATTCAATTTCAATTTCTCAAGATATGATATGAATATTGAAGTAGTTAGACTTTGTCACAAGCCTTTCAATAAATTGCTTGTTATCGCAACGGACTTTGGACAGTAATATCAATATTTCTTTTTAATTTAGAATGAATCCAGAATGAATGTGAATCCAGCGAATCTAATAATTTATACTTAAATAGAAATTTGCCGACAAAAATGGCCGTCTTATTCCAGCGGCATGTAGATGTTCCACTAGAACTCCAGAATGAATTTACAAAAACACAAGCGTCACCAACCCATTCCCATCCAAAGACTTCAGTGGGGTTGTAGTTGTAGTTGGTGGCAAATCCTTCTTGAATCCAAAGATCATCCCACCACTTGCTCGTAACCAGATTGCCATACCACTGCAGGCAATAAAATGGTCACTAGTTCAGTACTTTGAAATATTTAAACGAAACACAGAAGTACAAGGCGTGACATCGATATTAAATATTCCTATTTTATTTTACGTACATAATAATAACAAACCATGTGAGCAAGTTCATGCGACACTATGGTAATACCATTGAACTTTCCAACAATGGATGTCGTTTCGTTGTTGACACAAAGGAGTTCCTCTCCGTAGGTAATGATGCCCCAGTTTTCCATGGCTCCTGGTTTGCTTGGGAGAGCTACGTGGTCTGAAGATCAGATAGTCATTTTCGAAGTTTTATTCATTGTTTATATTAATTAATTATATTATATACATATAATATACATATCATTATGAATAATATGTATTATATTATATAATATTATAATATAACATAATAATCACATTCATTAAAACATATAGTCTTCATTATAACGTATAAATACTAAATATATATCAAGATAATTATTCATTAAAGCATGTTTTGTTTTTCATTTCTTCTATTAAATTACCAACAACGTTTTACCCATTTTTGGCTCTCTGTATGGATAACCCGTATTGTCATCGTACCACTTCTGTAACTTGGTGACAGCAAAGTTCTTCATGAATTCCAAATTCTTTACTTGCACTTCGGTCGCATAAAGACTTATTTTGACCTGCAATCATATACAAGTAACCAGGAACAGACATTAATGCATATAATCTGTTTAACATATGGTTTATTGTACCAGCTTAATGCTAACTATGTGTAAAGCATGGTGTTCCTTTAAAATGGTTAACAACATCAAAAAGCACATATCAATTTATTAATTAATATTTGGTATCCTAGGCAATAGAAAAAAACATAAAATAGATGCTCAGAAATAATTATCCTAGTAATTATCATTTCGTTAAAATTCCTACTTTGGTTCCTGGAAGAGCAGGTGCAACAACTTGCTTGAATTCTCCGACAACCACGCAGACCAAATAAGTTGACATGACCGGTGTTTTGGCAAAATAATCCTCAACCCATCCATTTGGCCTTGAAAAAAAAATTTAATCAAATGCTTGAAATTATTATTAAATTCTAATCCTAAAGTAATATGAATTTCTGGTCTTTACAGTTTTTTCTCAAATAATAAATACAATATTTTTTATTTATTTATTTATCATTTTTCTATTATCGTCAACTTACAAGACGGTGGTCTGTATCTTGGGCATGTTAGAAATTGCCACGTGATTCTTAGCAAGTCTTTGGACTGAAATGTTGAACGAGGCTTTCATATCGACTTCGTCCAAACATGGAAACATTTTCCTGGCGTCAATCGATTCCAATTGAGTAGCAGCTATGTACCTTGAACGTTGCAAATTGTAAATCATTGTAAATTGTTTGTCGGAGTTAAAAATCCAGTTCATTCTTGTTTTTCTTAAATTTTGTTTTCAAGTTTTCCAAGCTAAACGAAAGCTAAAATAATGTTACAGCCAATAAGCTTAACTAATTAAATCGATTATTTGTTTGTTGTTGAAAAATATATCTGCAGATTGTATTTATTTTATTTATTTATTTATTAATTTACTTCTTCGAGTTATCCAGACCAGTGTAGCTGTCCCAATACAGTCCGTCTTCTCCTGCTTTTCTCATGACTCCATTAAAATTAGCCTGAAAAATATATTCGGCCCTTCTTATGAAACTGTTTTTCACTTTGAAATGCAACTCATCCTTTTGCTGGATTTCACTGAATGAGAGGAATTCCGGATCCGGAACTGGCTCCAAGTTGTTGGGACTTTTTTTGATTTTGACGCTCTTCAAATCAATATTGAGTTCTACCAACAAAAACAGGGCAAAAATGTCAATAAATTATGTGACATCGGCCAGTGGCGAACGAAATCTTACTGAATGCGTTGAGAACCAAAACATCGGTGTTTTCGAAGCATTCTAAGTAGATGCCGACTTTTCCTGAAAAGGGAAATGGCGGTGAACCGCTGATGTCAGGACGGACGGAGAGATCGTAATGGATTGGAAGGAGATTTCGTGGAAGTCTGTTAACGATGAGTTGAGGTTGCTTATCTGCATGTTAAGGTTTTAGTTTGAATTTTTAACATTAATACTTTATTCTTTTTTTCACTCAAACATAAACCGTGTAAGCACAGGCATTACATGATCGTCATACAATCGTTGATTACAAAATTAACATTATTATTATGAGTCATAACTTGTTTATTAATATTATTAAAACTTTCAACGACCCACCTTCAAGATCGGCAAAGGCATTTGAAATTAGCAGGAATATGGTAACATGTAGGATATCCATATTATCAACCCGTGTGCAACCAGAAATCCTCTCGATTTATAACCCGATGTTAATCTTTTTATTATTAACATGTATCTTGAGATAAGATTAACTGAATCGAATCTTATCGAAGGTTGAAGAATTAAGCTTCATTGTGCTTTGGAGAATTGAAAGAATTGCAATCATTTGCTGCTTGTAAATTGATGATGATTTTATTTGAGTGCTCAGCTAAATTGTTATTCTTAAAACCAGATATTTCAAGTTTATTAAACTTTAATAAATTGTTTTTATGAGTGTTCTTGTTGACCATCCTTGAATTACTTTGGAATAAATTCAGGTAATTTTGAAAACAATTGATTGTATTAATGATAGCTAAAAAAAGAGAACATCGAAAAGCAGTTAAGAATAAAGAATATTTACTTATTGCTGTTCTGTTTAATTAAAGGAAATTCAAGAAAATTAATGTGGCGTCATTTTAGCCCAAAGTCCAAGGCATTTAAAATCATTTAATAGAATTTTCTCTTGAAAATAAGAACAATTTAATGTCAAAATATGAAAAAAAAAGTTGAATTTGCTGAATTCAACCAGGACTTGGGGGTGAGTTTGGATCAGAGGATTGAACCATTAGGGAGTCGATGTGGTTCACTGCGAATATGAACTCCTCCAGATCAACAAAGTTGTTCATGTCCTAGGAAAACACAGAACTTATATTTGAGTGCTTATGGCACACACCTCGGTCTTCATAACCCCGGCAAATCATCGTTATGTTATGATATACATTATGCATTGTGCGAAGTTATGTTGAATAAGTAATTAATTATAAATACTTAATTAAAAAGAATTTAAATATACCCTATCCATCACCATCATGAGTACTTCAACTTCTTCTTTAGACAGTTGTTCGCCCCAAATACTGGTTGCTTTTTGAAGTTCCCCCTTATCCAGTTTATCGTTTCCATCGGCATCAAATTTTTTGAATACTCTCCTTAAGTAGGCAGCCCTGAATGAAAAGAACAAATTGGCAACAAATGGCCACTTATTTCTTTCATTTAATACTTTTACGTTTTTTATGGAATACGATTTTATACTAATTTCAGAGCAATTCAACAGCGCTTGACACTTGGGAAGCAAAGAGGCCATCTTAAATCGTGTTTCAACAGTTCTCAAAATTAGTTGTTAAAATAGCTATTAAACCACCGATAATTAAATGGATATCTTGCAACAAGCAAAAGAGGGGTCATCTCAAGATTAAGATGGGCTTGAGAAGTGTTTGTTCCAACAGCATCACGACTAAAAGAGTGCACAATTATTAACTTTTTAATTGCCATCAATCAACCTGTGAAGTTCCCCTGGAGCCTCCTTCATCGCATCAAGATATTCCTTTTGGTTGATTTTCTTTTTCTTTGATATTTTTCCAAAGAAAGCCTTGATGTAAGCGTTTATTTTAAAATAAAATGTCATTGAATGTAACCTAAATATAGTCATAAATTGCAATGTAGACCTTGAAATTCTTCTCAATGTCCTTATAACCAAATCGTTTCATCTGTTCTACTAGTTGTTGACACGATATTGATCCCTGTTGTTTTGTATCGGCCATTTGAAAAATGGCAATATAATCGTCCTTATACTCCATTTTTCCAAAGTGTTGATGGATGCTAATTCCAAAACTGCGGTTTTTATTTGTGGAAGTTAGTGGCACTTGTCCATTCCAGCAATTATTTTAGGTTTTTTAAGGATTCCATATGCCATATCGATGGTGTACTTTTTAAAATTTTGTGACGTATCAAACTCTCTATGTTATTAATTCCAATGAAGCAATAAATTTGTAATAATCACAAAAATTTCAAGGAGATAATTAAATAAAATTAGGTAAAAAATAACTAAACAATTTAATTAAATTGGCTTAATTTTGAATCTGAGAGCGCAGACTTACTTAAAACAAAATTGCTAAGTTTTAATTATTTGATATTAAAACGTTAGTACACTAAATCCAACTTTTTCAACCTAATTTATTTCATTGCAGTAGTGATCAAAGACACATAATCTTTTTATTGTGTTTCTCTTCTGCTGTGGTAGTCGACATAAATAATTCTTCTGAGCTGAGGGTAACTTCGTTTGAAAATGTCGACCGGGTTCAAATCGTCACATCTACATTCAGGTTAGTGCGGCGATTGATTTGCGACGAAATTGAAGTGACGAATGACATTTTTTAAAACACATATGACACGTTAATTATTACTCACTATCTTTTTAAAAGGAAATTATTGGTTCTAGTTAAACATATGTATCGGCTGCTCTAAATGTTGACATTCAACAAGTTCGTGTTTATCAGGGTTGTTTTTTGTTGTAAGAATTGGCATTGTTCTTTATATAGACAAAGTCTTTCGCTAATGAAATTAAAAATTAATTTATTTTCTATTATTGTTCATATCGGCAGAAGACACATTTTATGATTCTGTGAATGATGATCCTCTCCTTTCTCACTGTGAGAGCAATGGAACAAAGAAAGAAGAGACGTGGGAGGCTGATTTGGCAAGGGTATGATGTCCAATATCGTTTAAAACTATGACATAATTTTAACCAAAAATAAAATCTACATTTTGAAAGTGAGGCTTAAAATAAAACAAAGTTCTAAAAACTTCAAGCTCGAAGATGAGATCAGGACGTTGAAATCGGTGCTGTCGACGAAGGAACGACAAGCGGCCGAGTTGAAACGCAAGTTGGGGATAACTCCGATCATGGAACTCAAGCAGGACATCACTCACGGCATCCAAGCCATCAAAGAATCTGACACGTACGTACGTTAAGAAAATGCTCGCCCAATTTCTTGGGTCGACGCCCAGACGAAGATCTGGTGCCGTTTTGTTGGAATTATTTATAAAGCATGATACGGCGATAAAGCATGCTTTCAGTTGCTGTAATGTTTCATTTTGATTTTACAGTCCAATATTTATTTTCACAAGTTAAAATCATTTTTTAAAATATATAAAACAAATAAATTAGGGTCCAAAAGACGAATGAAAAACTCCATCAATTCGGTGAAACAATCGCTTCAACAGGAGCGTAAGTTCTGCATTAAATTTTTATTTTCCATAAGTTTTTTATTTCTTTTAATTTTCAACCTCTTGCATGATAAACTCGATGCTGTTTTGATTGTGTTTTCATCACAATTTGGTGATTGTTGTTGTTAATGACAAGTGGTCTTTGAGTAGATTATCATTCTTGGATATCATTTCAGAGTAGATTATCATTCTTGGATATCATTTAGGAGTAGATTATCATTCTTGGATATCATTTAGGAGTAGATTATCATTCTTGGATATCATTTCAGTTATCAGAAAACAAATGCAGCCTTCAAGTCTTTTGGAGCCTTTGCCTCGAGGAAAATTGGTGATTTCCGGTCAGTTTTATAAAGATCATTGCAACGCATTAACAACATTTAAGTAAACTGACATTGAAACATAAAATTTCTAATTTCTTCTTTAAATAAATTATATATTCATGATATTGGTAAAAAATTTATAAATGACAACAAAGACATGAATTAGGTAATTTATTAAGAGTTTATTGTATTCTGCATTTGCAGTTCATTAATTGATATTAATGAGTGAATAAATAAATAAATAATGAATATGTATTCATTACTTTGTGTTCTCGATTTCTTAGCAACTCGGGTGCATTCAAATCCGTGGAAGATAAGGTCGGAGGAGCATATTCTTCGGTGAAGGTCGGTTTATGAATGAAATTTATTATATTATAATGTGAATAAATACTTTAAAATTTTATTATATTTATTTATTTATTTTTATATGTTATACTATGAATAAATACCTGCTACTTTAAAATTTTATTATATTTATTTTTGTTTATTTATTTGGTAGTATTCATCATTGCCAACCAAAATACATGTCATTTAATGTTTAGAAATTTGCCATTCAAGAGTTATTCTGGTTAATGAACATAGTTTTCACAATAAGTCAGAATTTAGTGAAGAATCATCCGTGAAGCTTTTTTGTAGGCATACGTCAGCACGGTTGCCAATGTTTATTATTAACTAGTGGTGCCCAGCCATGCGTTGCTTTGGCTCAATCTGATTAATTTTATAAGAAAGAAATTTTCTAATATGTTTATTTTCACAAATTTGCGTGAGGGTTACGATAATTTAAGCTTTTTAATGTCTCGCTAAAGTTTATTTACAAAGATCAGGCCGTGACGTAGTCGTGGCAATATGGCCGGATTTTTGGAAAAAGCGTATTTTTACATGATATAGTTGTGGCACATGTATATAACCTATATACAAACACTCCCCTGATCGAGTACTATGTTGTGTCAAAATTTCAAAGCAATTGGTTAAATACTTTCAGAGAACATTTGCATGTTACAAACACACATTGCATTTTTATTTATATAGATTATTTATATAGATACAAAACATTTAGATACAAGTTGGATAGCCAAGTTGGTTGAAAAATGGTATTTAAGGGTTGAATTTGGTTTTAAAAGTTAACTCGGTTTATTAATGCTACTCTTGTGGATGTTGTTGATGTTCTGAAACAAAACGTTTGCCATTGTTTGACGAATGATTGCAACTTGATGTGGTTTGTCACCGAACCAATAACGGTTTTAATTTGGAATTTGGACCCGGGGGAGTTCTAGATCTGGGACTCGTTTGGATAATGTATTCGCTTCATGATTAATTAAAGCTTTTTGACTATGTTTGTGTGGGATGAGAAAATTTTTTGGTACATAAAAGTAATTAAAACTTTCAAAAAAACTGAATATGCAAATTTTGTTTATGTATACTTTTGATGGTATGGCTTTTGAATGAATGCTGTTGATTATTTGGCTGGTAGGATGGATTACATGCCATTTAAATTGATTATTCTTATCGATTCAAACTAAAGATTATCTCTTACTGGTTTTTCCAAACTATTCTGGTTTCGCTTGGTTGCCAGTTGTCAGTTGCCGGATTATTAACCATAGCTACAAGCAGGATGAGGGCTGTTGTACATCAGAAACTGAGAAATAATTGGTCGTTTGCAATCACATGGAATATTCTATTCTAGATAATTATATTGCATTGCAATAGTTTGGTTTCGAGACCAAAACTCTGGCTTTAATGAGCCATTAGTATGCTGTAGCAAGTGAATAAGGTTAAGAATGGGTGAATTTATGCTGGATTTCAATGAAATTACATCATGATGATGATGATGACAGTTTAGGCCAAAGAAATATTAATAGTTTATTCTGTTTAATTTATTAATTGTTCACTTGAATTTTAGAATTTTTTAATTTATGTTTATGGTGCATATTTACAATTATTAATATTATTATTGTTGTTATTACGGCTAAACTTTGTCATTAAATTCCTGGTGTTTCAAACAGTGAGTAACAAATAAATAGGTTGAGGTAGTGTTTGTTGTTTACATCTGATGAATGAAGTACCCATTCATTCATACATTCATGCATACATACATACATCAACCCATCCGTCCGTCCATCTATAATTAAAGAGTAAAACGCCAACAGTACAAACGGGCACGTGAATATTCATTAGTCATGTGAATTATTGATTAGTATCTCACCTCAAGGCGGGCACCAGCAGCTTTTCACGATGCGTGTTGTTTAATAATTTGTTGTCTCGAAACAATTTTTTTATTAAATGTTTGTCCGTTATTAAACTTAATTCGAAATTAAATTGGAACAATTATTGGTTATTAGGAATATTAAATGAAGTTGTTGAAATAGTTTTAAGAACTATTGATTACTTATCTTAGCTGATTATATATATTGAAATTGTTTGCCCTCAAAACTTTCACGTCCAAAGCAATCGCGTTCAATGCACAACATGAGAACCAGTCAGGTAGATGGGCCGTTCTTTCTAAAGTCTTTATGTTGTCAGATTCTTTTCATTTCAAACTCTGAGTTTTGGTCGACAAAGACTTACTTGACACTAGACCGCTCAGTTTATGTCTGTCTCAGTTTATATCAGTCAGTCTGATGAGTTTTTTCTTTAGTTAATTTCAATTATATTTGTTTACTTTTCCAGTATAATTGTCCGTGAGTTTAGCTTATATACTTATTCACTTTTAGAGCCATTAATGGCCTTATTGGGCTTCCTGATTTTCCGATGTAAAAAATTTTTCGAAAATTAGCATCCTCAAGGCTTGGCATGTGTAAAACGCTTAAGTTAAATTAAATTTGTGGAAGTGATTGTTTGCAAATGATTATGTTGATCATATATTGTTTTCAAAATCTTAAGCTGCAATGAAAGCTGTTTAACAGAAACAATATTAAATAATTTTAATGTTTAAAAATAATTTTCTAGAACCAGTTTGTGGGCAGTCACTCGACGGAGGACTTTGAGCAGACTCTGAAATCCGAATCTGCACACTGAGGGCCAAAAGACGACCGATCTGATGTAACATTATCATTTGTCGTTTACTGGCTTAACTCAACAACACAATGTTCTTTGTGCTTCCTTGCCAGGAGTCAGTTTTTTTTTTCGTTTTTCTTCTATTCATTAAATTGCATGATGTTGTGGGACAATGTTGAATCACTTACATACTTTACGAACTGATTATTGGATATGAAAATCGTATACCGTATGTTTTACACGTTATAGTTAAGCCATGCATAACTGAAGTCTCTAACAGCCTCAAAAATTTGGAAATAACATAGTCTGGTTTCCTTTTTTTTTTGGGAGGGGTGTCCAAATAGTCAGTTATGATTCATAGCTTATGCATTTGATTTGTTGGGTTCTTTGTGTTATTGGTAACAGGTAAAGAAATTAGATTATTTTGCATCTTTGCTGAATCTAAAAAATGAAGGATTATCACCAATTAAACATAATATGTTTAAAAGAACCGAAAATGAGTTAGTAAATTCTCAGCATTTATTACTACTAACAAATACCACACTTGTTAGCGAAATACTAAGGCTTTGCTATAAGTGGTATTGACTCATAAGCCAATTCTCTTATTTATAGATTTTTTTGGTAGAGTGCACTGCTTCCCATCACATTTTATTGATTTTAGTCTGCATGTCAAGTTGGTTTTCCAGCTTTATGGTAATGCCAGGAAGGCAAGACAAGATATTCAGAATTTTGACATGCATTACATGCTCAGGATGCATGCTTGAAGTTGTTATCTAGCACATCATAATTTTATCGATTAATTTATTAGTCGAGATAGCGACTGAGTTTTCCAAAATCTATCAGCGACGTTGTACCGGATCGTTCGGCATTTCAAAAAACTTATTTTCTTATTTTGATGACGTCGTCCAATTTCTATATTAATGCTCTGGGAAGATTGCCAGTTCTGAATTCAACTAATTGATAATTTGGTATTCCACTAAATCAAGATCAAAACAAAATGAGGTGTGTTTTACAACCTGAGCTGATTTGGTCTGCTTGCAAATTGTTTAATTGTCTGATAATATTTTGGCCGTCTTCCGTGTGCCTCTGGCATAGAGTTTGTCATGCACAATGTGGTGAAACACTTCAGACTTTTCAGAAGTTCCTGCCTTTTAGGCATCTCAGAGGTTCCATTGCTTAGTCTAAATTGTTTAATTTGATGATCCTGGTCATTAAGATATCCTTCTCGTGTAGCCACAGTTTTCAATGGGCCCATCTGATTTCTTTTTTAAACAGAGACCCCAAAGCTGGGATCTTATTCCTTAGAATGTGTGCTTTTTGTAAACCATAAAATACAAAGTCGTGGCCATGTCTGAGGTGGGGCAATTTTCTCTCCTTTCAAGATGAAATTTGTAAAAGAAGGAATTTAACCGAAAAGATATTTAAATATTTGGTGGGTTGTACAAGATGAACAGAATGCATTTATCTTCTGTTACCTAACCAGTTTGATTATGTTTAAAGACTTGGAAACAAGTACTGGAGACCCAAATACAGATACTTAAACTGAGACCGGAGTATCCATCATTAATTTGGATCAATAGAGACTAATGCGATTAGTAGAAAGTAAGGATAGGGGAGAGTTGGAACTGTTGAAACACTTTCCAAACCTAATTGACTATAAATTATGAACGGGTGATAAATTCACCATGTATTTATAATCCGATAATCTGTCTAGTTTGAAGTTAATTTAAAATTTGCATTGACACACGTCAAATGTCCTGTGATGATGGTTTCTTGCATATAACCTGCATCTGTAGCAAATCTATTTATTTTACGTCTTTTGAAGTCATGGAAACAATTGATTAAATAAACATTCGTCATCCATTTTAGATTTAGTCGAAGCTCTTTTCGTTTAATAATCCATTTATTGTTGAAAATGCAACTATATAATAAATGGTTAGTGGCATTCAGCTCTCTAATGCAGATGTGTGACGTTCTACTGTCAAATACATTAATAGGAAAGGTGAGAGTCGAACTATTGAGATATAAGATACATTAAACGTAAATGAGTTCAAGCTATTTTAAACACAGGTTTATAAGTCCAAGAGGTTCGACATATACGAGGATATAGCTCATACTTCGGGGGGCTGGATATTAGATGTTGAGAAATCGGATAGAAAGGCAAGCGAGCTTTTAACGAATATGACCACTCATGAAATACAGGTCAGCTTTTGTGGATAATGAAAAAAGGATCATATATTTTAATTCGAGCGCATCTTCAGCGGAAATAAATGTTTTTTCTTTCTAGCAAAAGATTTTCGCTATCGAAGAATGTCTGAACCCAAAATTCGAATTCACAGTAGAAAAATTAGCGGAATTTGGATACATAATTGTCAATTCAAGGTCCAATATAAAGAACGTTATGGTTACTTCACCTTCGGGTAATTAAATTATTAGCTTATTCGTCTTTAAACAGACCAATGGCAAGTGGAAAAAATTTTGATTAATCGTTAAATTTCGCAGCCCTAAATTGTATGCATATTGGCACGAATCACTATCAATTAGGATAATCTCGATAAACTGTCTTATACTCTTAGTAACATACTCACTAAATATTACTTAATTTCAACATTTGATCGCATACACATTCCAAAATTGGAGGTTGTATTTGAAGATGACTGTGTGATTGTAAATAATCCAAATAAAATAAATGTAAACAAAAAATCACCACAAAAAATCTAACACAGGTTCAACCGATGACTACATTGTAAATGTCAAGGATGAATCTCTTTTTGTGGGAGAAATACGAAACCAGCATGGGCTTTGGAAAGTGGAGGTAGAGTTAAAAGACCAAAGCAAAGCGTACAAAGCTATGGCCGCTGTTAAGAGTGGCCTTTATTTGACCATACCCATCTATTTGGAAGGAGATGAGCTGGTCCCCGGAACGAAGCTAACGCCAGGTCGATTGTGAATTACAAAGGCACATTTAAAGAATTTAATCACAATATATTTTGTTTTTTTTTTTCTAGGATTAACCTACATTGCATCTCTTAGGTTTTATCCTGAACATAATGTTAAAGATACATCCTTAAATATGTATGAAAACGCTCAAAGAAGGCCAATAAACTCAGAAATAACAGCATTTGGAAAGTTCTTTAGTTTTAAGTGCCCCGACAGAAGTATTATTCAATATTTATCATTTTAATGTAAATATTCGACTGGCCAACATTCGCAATTTATTTTCCCCTTTAAAAATGATGATGCGATGAATTTTCAGGATACCATAACTTTTTAAATTATAGTTTTTATGCCAGATTTTTTCTTGGAAGCCATTGGAACTTGTGAAGATGGAACAAAATTTCAAAGATGGATTGCAACCATTTATGAGGTTGAAAAAGATGAAACAAAACCAGGTTTGTCTTATTTTTTAGAAACAGTAGAAATTACCGTTATTATTAATTTACCAGAGAAAAAAAATTATGAATGAATCTAGGTTTGGCAAAAATCTAAGCATTGTTGTCACGTATTATTTTCACGGGAAAGACAAAAGACAGGATTTTTTATTTCACTACATTTCTTGTTACATTCCTAAATTTAATATCCAGATTTTGTTGCGGTGTACAATGTGTACACGTTAATTCAGGTCAACGATCTGATCTACTATCATTTATTAGGTGAAGTAATTAAAAAGTTTGTTCTTGAGAATTAGAAATTAAGTAATTGCATTTTCAAAACAATCGAAACAGAAATTTCTTAAGAAGATGATCAATTAGGAAAGTTATTTTCTACAGCAACTTTGTTCCATAAAATGGGAGTAATATTTCCCCCATCGAGGGAGCAGAGGCCTGGGTAGACAATGATTTTCTTCACTGGTTGCATCTTGTGTTGTTTGGATCTTAGAGTTTTCCACAATTAGTGTTTTTGAGATGTTTTGCAAGGAGCGATGAACTTGATGTCTTTTAAAAATGTATTTCTACCACCTAATCCCGACTAAATTTTCCACTCCCGTCCATCTCTGTAACACCACAGTCATAAATCCTTTGGTTGAAACAAAACTGAAAATAACGGAGATTTGGGGATTTGATTGAAAATGAGCCAAATGTCCATAAATTTGTAGCGACTAACCAATAGGTTACGAGTATGACCTAATGGGGTAGCGTTCCAATATGTGGCAGTAATGGCCTTGTTTTCATGTTTGATAGCCATCCTTTATAAACCATGTGTGCTAATCGAATGAGAATCAGTTAAGAAGTGCCTTCACGTATAAGTATAAAAGATCGGTTACATGCCCAGACTGAGTGGAAGTTTGGAAACCACTATACAATTTAATAAATATCAAACGTGACAAGTCTCAATGTTTAAGATAAGCGACTGCCAAGGCTAACTACTTAGATTATTTTTCATGTGAATTTATTAGAAGTTAAAAATGGTGAAGTTACGACTGCATCTTCCAAAAGACCACATGTTGCAGAGAGTAGCAAAAGTAATGCTCAACCAACCGAGGTGCCTCCAAGACCCAAACAAACGAAAAGTAAATTACATTATAAATGCAATAATAATGTAATTAATACAATAATGTAAATAATATAATATATGGAAAAATACATACCTTTAAAATTATAAATTCAAAGTAACCCAAGGGACACGCACAAGTAAGGTCAGCAAATCTTTAGGATCAGCCTGCTGGAATTGTTTGATCCAAGTAATTATTAACAGTCTTTTAACCATGTGTGCTGAATCACTCACATTTTAGCTAATTGAACATTTTCTTGAATAAAAATATCTGCGCTGCAATGTGAATATCAAATAATTTAGAGGACACTAGTATTTCAGTCGGGCAGCAAGTCATGCAATTGACCAAAAAAACAATATGTAATATGTAATCCGAGGTTGAAAACAATAGGGCTGCTAGATGTTATGAGTCCTAGATGTGCAATTGCTAAAACACATTTTTCCAAACATGAACTTTCCAATTCTGATTCGTTTAATAATTATTAAATAAACAATTATTACAATTATTAATAATTTAATAAACCATAAGCACCATAAAGAATCAAACATAGTTTAATGCTCATTGTTTATATTTTTGACTCCATCGTATTGCTCCTGCCATTAGCTAAAGCTTGACACATAACACATAGATCTCCGGTCTGAACTAAGATCATGTAAAGCAGGGGTTTCACTTTTAATTCATAGCAACTCCGAATTTGTGAGATCAATTCCTGGACAATTTGCTGCAATACGGCTATGCCTCACAACTTCCAAGTAAGCGATGCTAATGAACTAATCTTGAATAATTCAAACTTTAAAATATAATTTAGTAATATTAACACGTTGTTTAATAAGAATTATTTTGAAAAAAATGACGGAATTTATAAATGACAATATGGCGTTGATAAATCGTCTGGTTAAGAGCAGAAGATTGTATACATATTGTGATAATATGGACTACTTTTAATCACTATCGGGATTTTAAAAAAATTATTAAATTTCACTCCACCCTAATATTCAATCACTTAGTTGTAAATTATAACGTGTAATGCATTGTAATTACATGTATGTAATTGTAATTACATTGTATGTAGTATAATACGTGCAGTATTAGACACCGACAAATGAAAATTTAAGAATTTTTAATGAACCCTTAAAAATGATCTCATAGAATATTTTAAGAATAAAAGTATGCAATAAACAAGTCTTTTATGATTCAGCAGCAAAATTTTGAAAGTACTGACAATGCCACTATTCTTGTACTGAAAAATTTGGTTTTTAGAGTTCCTCGCCTTCCTGTATAGCCATTTTTGACTTTTGGTGACCTTAAAGAAATGCGATGGTGGTAAAATACTTCTTTCCTGCTGATTTTGAACGCTTATTACAAGTCCTCTCTACTTCTCCTTATTTCGAGATTTGTCAGTCTGCAGTTTCTCAGCCTCTCCTCATAACTTAAGTTTTCCCCGACCTTTAGTCATCCTTGTTGCTCTAAAAGGTGCACTCTTTCCAAAATTTCAATATCATTCTTTAAATAGGGGTTCCATACTTGTATGAAGTATTCCACGTGGAGTACCTTATGTACAGAGTTTGTAATTTTGTTCTGTTTCCTTCGTGTGTGAAATGTTTCCTAAATTCCTTTCAATATGACATACGTCTAGAAATTCCATTGGAGTCTGAGGCCCTTCCATGCTTATGATCACACAGCGAGTCGACATTTCTTGTGTCATTCTATTTCTCTGAAAGTATTATAAGCTCTAAATTTCATAAACAATATACTTTAAATTTATTAGTTCTTGATTTATATTTCTCCGGTGGGGCTTTGCCCCTCTTCCCTCCCTCGGAAGTGATACATGAAAGAAGCACTGGTTTCATCTCCCGTCCCATATTCTTATTAACCAAAAGACTTTAAACATGCATTTCCCAGGCTTTTGATTTTGATTTGAAATCAATTAGCTGTCCATGATTTGATTTTGATTTGAAATTATATCGGACTTTGATCGCAAATATTTTCACAAGTTATTTGACATAACCCTAGTTTTAAGATAGAAAAGTTGTTCAAAATACTTTTAGAGTTTCTCCAATTTTTAAATTAAAATTTACATGATTAGAATTGATCATTAGTGACGCACATTTGAAATTTGATTTTTGAAAAATGTGAAAATTTGTCTTTTCCACTTATATCTAAAGTATATGCAGATCTTTGTTTGCATTTGCAATCCTGACGTCATATACTTTTCTGCACCTAATTTCAAATTGGCCAATAAAAGCTCAAGGAAAGTAACAAAATTTCCAAGGAATCGTTAGGCGGTTTTACGTTTAACATCACCGGCGCTGTTGTAAACAACTAAGGGCAGCCATTTTGTGGAGTTAAGCCGCTTGTTAGTCCAGTGATGTTTTGTTTGTTGGATTTAAGTCTTCGGTTTCGAATATAAGCGAAAATGCACATAATTTGAAACAAAATTCCCGCAGTAAATTGCACTCGATGCTATTGGTTCATGAATGGAGATTAACGAATTTGTGTTTAATGTTTACTAATATGAATTTTAATCTTTTGATTTTAGAATATCCAAGTTATGAACATAGCAAAGAAATCGACATCTAAAAATGGCAAATTACTAAATGAGAATTCCGATGGAAATGATGCTATTCTGATTTTAGAAGATGATGCCCATAAAAATGTAACTCAGACTTCAGGTTAGTGTATTGATTTTTCTTGGTGGGACATGCATAAATGTAATGGTTACATTATTTAATAGACTTGAACATGCTACCAGTTGAGAATGGTGACGACGTTATAATTTGTGATGTGGAGCTCCCAAATCATGTTTCAGTTGCTCCATCATACACTAGTAATAATCTGTCAGAATCAATAAATGGGCAGGTTAAAAGGAGTATTGAAAGTACTGATTTTAATGCAAATAAGAAGCTGAAGACTAGTCAGTCTTCTTTCAATGCTGTTCCTGGCAATCCAGGTTACAGTGGACCAAAAATGATTCTTTTAACATCGGAGGTATGCAGTAACCATATATGACTCTCACATTGTGATTACAATCAATAAATCTGTTTAGCATCTGAATTCACTAATCAAAGAGGCTTTGAAGGAAGAACTGATTACTTATCAGAAAGACATAAAGAATGCATATAACAAGGATATTCGAGATTTAAAAATTGCAATGGAACACTGGAGGCAAACAGCCCAGAAGCTTCACAGTGAAATTTTGCAGATGAAAAATAAAAAATCAGTCAGTTTGTGAGAACAGTGAACTGCTCTTAATGACTATTCTATGTTTAATTCATGAATATATTTCTTTAATTACTTCTCAGAGTGAGAGCACGGTTATGTCCCAGAGCAAAGATTTGCCTTGCAATCTTCCCCCTGCCAGTGCAAACCCGGTTACATCTCAGCATTTGAAAATTGTTAGTTAATTGTTAGTCCTTACTTCCTATTTTGATGGCAGGCACCAATGCTACTCTGTTATTTATTTATTTAATTCGTTTTCAGATTCACAACAGCAATTTGGTGAATCAATCAATGGGTAACATTGCATCATCAACAATGAGGGGACCTGTTTTGTCATTTCCTAGTACACCGGTCATTATTCAGCCAAAAAACACAACAATACCAAAACAGGGTGGCATCATAGATTTGACTGCTGAGGATGACATGTCCAAGCAAAGAACAACCTCCCAATCCTGCCAAGTCATTAACCCGACAATATTAGGGGAGCTTTCACCCTCAAATTCAAATAAAATTGGTGCAGAACAGGCAACTGACTCAACTCAAGTGAGATTTCAGTCGTTGTTTCATTCCAATTCTGGTCAATTTAACAGTTTCTCTCTACTTTTCATCAGAGTCCCTTGAAAATTCCGCCTCCACCTCTTCCTCCCTTCAATCAGCCTGCACCTCCGGATGCCAGAGATCTTCCTTCGAAGCCGATTGTAAATATTACGAACGACGACGACGGTTTGTAATTTATTTGCTCTATATTAACTTTCAAAAAGGCCATAACTCTATTGCTAAATGAAAATGGAATGAACGACTTCATAGGCGTTCACCTGACCTGGGATTGCGTCTCAAGTCCGAGCTGTGAAGAGGCAGTTGCCTATCACCTGTTTTCCTATCAGTCCCAGAAGGAAGCACCCAACAAGTTCATGTGGAAAAGGGTTGGTTGTAATATTTTCTTATGGTTTTTTTCATCATTTTTTTTCATTTGCTTTGTTTTTGTTTTTTTATTCTAGGTTGGCAATATGGACGCCATGCCACTGCCAATGGTGTGTTCCTTAGTGAAGTCAAAACTTGACAGGCAGGCAGCTTTCGCCATAAGAGGAGTGGACAAGCATTTCAGGCTCGGGCTGTTTAGTGACGTGGTCGTTTTAAATAGAGAATTAGTAACATAAATTTGTTTTATAGTTTTATGTATGAAATTATTGTGAATATTAAGTTATTGTTTTGTTGACAAGGTAAAACGTGACTGGTGCGGCACGTTTTGAATGTATAGGGAACGACCTGGCTGTTAAGTAATGCTCATCCATTATGTTTCAATGTGTACATTTTTCATTTTATTGTTGGTCATTGATGACGTAATAATAATAATAACGAAGTGTTAATGGATGAATATGCTCTTTCATTGATTTCACATGGACTTTAACTCATCAGAGGAGCTCCAATTATATTATTTTAGAAACAAATTTAAAAATTAATGTCTAGTCTGATGGTTTTAGGAAAACATAATTGCTTGATAAATTTAATTGCGGGATTTTCGCCTGGGAATTTGGGTTTGGAGGAGACCATGATTTATGACTCATCGTGATAAGGGGGAGGGGTTGCATGTTGATGCATCTGAATCAGGGACCTTAAAAATATTTTGGAGTACTGGTTTTAGTTTACACTCGCGACCTTCGGTAGGCCCAGGGGGGCTTTTCTGTTTTGTTGTGGAAGGTTTGACCACAATTTTTGATCAGGCTTATGCATGTTTAAGTTTAATTATCTTTCTGCAAGTTGAGGATTGTTTGGCATGTATGTGCCTATTTTTTTTAAAGACTGCTTGTAACGTACAGTAGCATTTCTACTAATTAGGAATCTAGGATAAATGATAGGCAAAGGACAACTCATAAGCGAGGATCTTTAATACTTATCCCACTCATACTCTGTCTTGACCACACTACTTGACTTTGGAAACCCGTGTCAAACTTGTAAAACTTATGCCCGTGAATTGACTTGTCTACCACTTATCCCTAAGTTGCGATAGTATGTTGCGTTTTAAGGAAGTTTTGTTATTCTTTACATCTTTGAACCAAAGTACTATTTCTCGACTCAAAACTACCTACTCAAGATGTCGACTCAGTTCTTCCCTTGATTTCATTGTTGCAGAGCAAACCAATCCATATCATTACTACACTTTATTAATGACTTTATTCATCTAAAGCTAACGATTCCACGACAACTTGAGCCTGATGAAACAATATTTTTACGGAGCAGGAACAGGAAAATCAAAGGGACGTCATTTTAATTTTTCCATCGAGGGCGACAAAACGTCCCCGGGGCATTAGACCTGAAACGCTTTGTCAAAGAAATCGATCCTGGAAGTTAATCAGGAAATGATTGCACAGCATCAAGTACAATACAAATGACATATTTGGTGCGTTATACTGTCACTAAATATGGAGAACATTAACTTTTCCGATAGGCCCATTTGGCATCATATAAATTAGTTTGATTGGCTGATCCAAAAGAACTTGGCGGGGAGCATACATTGAAAGTACAGTAATCGACTAGGTTGGAATTTTAGGGAGGGAGGTTTACCGTCAGCCTTTAATATTTTGTAAATATTTGACGTAAAGATTAAATATATCTCCTTCTCCCATAATTTCCTTTTAAGAAAGCATTTTAAAAATTGGACTTCAAGTAAGCAATACGCCCACCGATTACGAAATTCGTTTAGTTTTGGATACGAAATGACGACCGTTGACATACGGTTGAAGAGAGCCAGCAAAATATACCACGAAGGAGTTAGTTTTTTTAATATTCCTCAAATATTTAAGTATCCTAAAGTTTAATGCCGCTTTAGCACAGATCTTTTAGAGTTTCCGGGCTAAGGCTTACTAACAGAAGCTAAAACAAGATTTACAAATAAGCGATTGAGTCATTCTTCGGGATGGGAATAATTAAAAGCTGCTTTATTTGTCTATAAATTTACTTGAGTAACTTTATTGAAATGTTACCTCATTTAAAAAATTATTTATTCCTTGGAGTTAGTTTCACATAGCTTTCAGTTAAACAATTTCTCTGCACACTCTAGGAAACATTGGCAGGATTTGTAGTCATTGAGAACAGAAATGAAACAAGTCACAATGGGATCTTTCTAAACCTGCAAGGCCTGGTGAATTTGCAGTTGAGTTCCAAGGCTGTTGGGGCTTTTGAAGCTTTTTACAATTCTATGAAGGTATTGAACAATAATTTTGTTTTATCTTCTCTAATGTTTAGTATTCATGCTGCTAAATTGTTTATTATTATGTATTATATAATACATAATATTAAAGAAACCTCAAAGACAATTGCTTTATACATTAAATTAAAGGAAATTAAGTAATTATATATTATTTTGTTTTGGATTTTATGAGGATATTGTTAATAAAGAGACTGAAATAGATGAGTCCATTTTAATAACTATTAATAATGTTTCCAAAATGATTGTCACACCTTGGTAGCCAATAGAGATGATCTCCTACACATGTGATCTGGTGAAGCCTGGTAAAGTTCCTGCTGGAAAAATAGAGATTCCATTTGAAATACCTCTCCAATCCATGGCCAAGAACAAGCCACTCTATGAAACCTATCATGGTGTCTTTATTAACATCCAGGTTGGGTTTTAGAATTTCCAAGGACACACCATATGTAGGCAAACATTGTTTCACAGAGCTATGTATTTTAATATGCTTGTAATTTATTAATTTTGGTGAAAGCAAAGAAAATGTATATTTATAAGTAAAAAGTTGCATTTTTTTCTCATAAAAATTAAGAACATGATCATACTGTTTAAATAGATTAAATCATCTTCTAGTTCTTTTCACTTTGTATTTCTTTCCCATTTGTGAATGTGGAATAGAAATAGTATTAATGAATAATTAAAAAGTCTTTATCAAAGAGTTTCCTGATATTTTTTGGCAGGTCAAGTCTATTTATGGTTATTTTGTGAGCTAATTAATCTACTGCAATAATGCATCCAATAATCCATAATCAGCTATTTTAATTATTTCTGGCTAAGGTAAATTTAATATGATAGATTTAATATGAATTTTTGAATTTGATGATCTTATAGTATGTGATAACTGTGGAGATGAGAAGGTCATTGCTCAGCAAAGACATCACAAAACAGTGTGAATTCATGGTTGAACAGAAGGTTAATTAAAATTTGTTACAAAAATTGTGAAAACCTTTGGTTTGCATGCACTGCATAATTGGAATTCATAAAATTAACTCTGAATCATTTGATCGAATTGTAATAAAATGATTTAAATGCATAGCTAAACTGGTGACTTCTTAACTCTTTAATCATATAAGGACATAACATGTCTGAGTTTTAGATTATTATTAATGTATTCTTATGTATATTACTAACTATTGTCAACAGGTGGGTCAGTTTGAAAAGGCAATTGAAAGAAGGACCGAATTCACCCTGAGTCGTTCAAAGATCCATCATAGTAAAGAGGTGTAATTAAAGGATCAATTTTTGTAATTCATTAAAATTATATGATATATTTATAAATATATGGTATATTTTTAGATGTATCATATTATATATTTCATGAGTGCACATGACAAATTTGATGTCAGAAATACTTGTTTTATCATTTTTTATCATTGCTTGTAGAAAACTCATTTGCCAAACTTTGAAGTCAGGGGCACCATTGGTTCGGTCAATTGCTGCATAACTCAGCCATTCACTGGCATGGTATTTCTAGAACATTGTATACTTATTGTATAATTATGCTTATGTGCATTGGTGATTTAGTGATGCGATTATAAAATGTTAGTAGCAATGTTGGTAACTTTGTGATGTAACAACTGTTAAGGGACTTGTGAAGCAGAAATGTTTTTATTATTACTAAGGTCACGGTGTTGGAATGCGATGTTGCGATACGTTCCATAGAGATCCAATTGGTTAGGGTTGAAACATGTGGCTGCGCTGAAGGATACGCCAGAGACGGTTTGCCAATTTGGTTTCTATCCATTTTTAAAGGAAATTGTTTATTTAAATAATTGTAGTCTTAGAAATTATAGTCTGATATAATATCTCAAGATTCTTAAATTGCTCTGAAATTACTTTCGGCATGGTTTTGGCAACAAAATCACTTATTAAAATTGAATCTGCAATTGAATATTAATTTTAATTTTTATTAATAAATATCCATAGCAACGGAAATTCAGAACATTCAGGTGGCAGACGGCGACGTGTGCCGAGGCATGGAGATTCCTCTGTACATGGTATTCCCGCGTTTGTTTACATGTCCGACACTCTTCACTGATAACTTCAAAATCGGTGAGAATTTTTTTTTTAACTTTGAATGCATTTGTTGTTTTTTTTTTGGATATCATTTTTGTTTCTCTGCAGTGATAAATATTGTCATAAACCTGCTAATTTTTGGCATTTTGTTATTTTTTTTGGTTCTATTCAGAGTTTGAGGTGAACATAGTCATCCTTTTTGAGAATGACCATTTGGCATCTGAGAACATTCCGATCAAAATAACAAGATACTGAGCATTTAACTACGTTTGATTCTTTATTGTGCTTATGGTTTATTAAATTAATAATGAATGTAATAATAGTTTATTATTAAATTAATAATGAATGTAATAATAGTTTATTATTAAATGAATCAGAATTGGAAAGTTCATGTTTGGAAAAAACAATTGTTTTAGCAATTTGTACTCAGGCTTGAGTAATTATTGTTTTCAACCTTGGAGGTTTACTTAATCTTGATTAAAAATTTTGTTATTGTTAAGAATGGAAAAAATAATGTTAAATAATAAAGGAAATCGCCCCATGTTATTGTTCTGATTTAAGGCATATTATCAATGTACCTTTTACTGGGAAGCTTGTTATCTGAGAAGACGTATGTAACTTTATTGCAAATGTTTGGGTTAAAACATTATTAATATCGATCTTTAATGGATTTTTGGATTTTATTGTTTAAATTAAATATTGTTTAATTAATTGTGTAAATGCTGGCCAACTGAAATGCCAATTCCCTCTAACTGATATGGTTGTCCATTTAACAATTCACACACACTAAATATTCACACACTAAATATTAACATACAGTCAAATCTCGCTACTATGCCCTCGCTATTATGCAATTTTTGCTCGGTCCCTACAAAATTCAGTGCAAAATTTACTATGCCACCAGGGTTCTGACAATGTTTATCTAACCCACGAAGTTAAGGACATATTTCCAGCCGGGGGAAGTAATTGAGGGACATTACCTTGTCCTTTTAAGACTTGATCAGGTTAATATACTCACAGGAATTGCTGGTGAGGATGATTAAGGAAGTTGATGGAACATTCCATGGAATTTGATTGGTGGAATGGGCAAAGTTGACTGGGAATATAAATAGGAATGAGAGTGAATGTCAAGATTTTATGTGAGAATTGCGAGTTGGAGTGAGGATTAGCAAATGTCAGCTCAGAGACGCAAGCGGGCCGATTTTACGCTAAAGGGGATCATTGATGCCGTGAAGGAGACGAATCATTCAAAGCTGGCCAGGGAGATTAGCAAGAAATGTAGCGTCGAAGTTAAGAGAACCACCGTGAAAGGCATTCTCATCAAGAAGAATGCAATCGAGGCTGTCTTGTGTGATGCAAGCGTGCGATTGGATAGACAATGAGATCCGCCGAAAGAAGATGCGCCGGCCAACTATTTTGAGAGCTTTAGACTGAGCTGATGGGTAACTTGGGAAAATAAAACCGTTTTTATTCGATAAAATAAGGCCGTTTTTACCTCGTTGCTATGCCACTCTCGCTACTATGCCACTTTAGCTCGGTCCCATAGTAGCGAGACTTGACTGTATTAGACATTCACATTGTTATAGGGCTGCATTCAGATATATCTGCAATTTTTAATGAAACAAACTTTTTGGATCTTGATTAGCGAGATGATATTTATAGGTGAGAAATAAAAGTGGACCTTCTTGGATTTAGGATACCAGAAAAGGCTGAAATCAAGCTCTTAAGGTAATTGCCAAAAACACATTGTTTCTTTACAATTTTATCGCAGCGTTTTTGAATCTGGGGCCTGCGGTTGCCCTTCTTGTAAGCATGACCTCATATCCGATAATGATGCATATAATATGCCTCGAAACTTCAATGGGTTTCAGTTACCCGATCAATCTTTTATGTACAAATTTTAATCAAGAAATGTAGAATAAAATTTGTGTGCACACAGAATTGTATGCTGACCACCCTAATATTTATGCTACATAAAATGATAAACATTGAATAATACTTCTGTCAGGATACTGAAAGTCAAACAGAGGTTTATCTCCTGTTATTTCAGAGTTTATTGGCGTTCTTTGAGCGTTTTCGTACATAATGATATACATTTTCAACAATAAGTGGATTATTAAACACAAAGATATAAATAATATAAAGAAAGTCAACTAAAAATAAACTCAATGGCGAATGTTTATTTAGTCAATTGTTTCCATGACTTCAAGTGGCATGATATGAACAGGTTTGCTAAAGTTGCAAGTTATGCGAAACCATCATCGTGGGACATTTGACGATTGTCAATGAAAATTTGAAATTAACATCAAGCTAGAAATATTTATATTATCATATAGTCTATATATTTGATGAATTTAACACCCTTTCCCAATTTGACCCCGATTTGTATGGACACTCACTCAGTTATTTGGATGTTTCATTTGGGCGTTGTCCTTTTACACCATAATTACGAAAAATATGTAGCTCAATAATAATATAATTTATTTAATATTGCAATTAAGGAACTCTTGACTTTATCGCGATGGACATCACTGCCACCTTTCGAGTCGATGCCAGCAACGAAAGAGACTGATAGATTGGCTTCCTTATTCCGTATTTCACGAATGTGCTTTCTCACGTCAGCATACAACGTAACACAAAATGTTCAACGTGGTAAAATACAACCGAAGTTTAAATATAGAATATCCTTAGAAATTGATCAGAAACACAATCAATTATTATCGAATAAATAAAAGATAAGTGTTATCATCTCTAATTGAAGGCTGTAATTAAAATCAACAGGAAGGAGATCAGGTGGAATGTATTCATTTGTTCTGCTGCTGAATTCGATACTGTGGTCGTCGGTAGATTATTTTCGTCTTTGAAAGTCACTGCATAAGTTGGATCAAATAATTCGATAATTTTTTTAAAAATTGCCTAAGATTACGGATGCCTCCATCGTGAGAGCCTTCAGAGCCTTAGAGTCTTAGCTAATTTAATTCAATGAAATGGTGAGTGAATTAGTCCAAAATGATGGCGGTTTAACAGTCTTAATTATATAAACTTTTTTCCAGAATTCTTTAAAGAAATATCTCGAAGACAAGTTGTTATTTATAAATGTTCTACTGCTCCAACGAAGTCGCAGATTTTCGACAGTAACTCTGCTTAAGCTTTTACTTCATGTTAAGTAAGTAATAAATAAAAAGAAACCCATCAAAATATTATAAATAAGGAAAATTTTTAATTAAAAATTACGGAGTTGAAACCCCTCAAAGCAATTTTTATGATCTAAAATTAAAAAAAAAGGCAACTACTTATCAAACGGGAACAAACCTTTCTCAGGGGAATCTTTCACGGCTGTTGAAGATATCGTCACTATTAGGATAAAAATGAAATGGACTAGTTCATGAATATACAAATCTAAATAACTAGAAGATCACGAAAACCTGTCACTCCTGGTTCCAGGGCTAATGTACTTCCTGATGTATTACTTTCCTTTTCTTCAATATTTGGAACAACTTTTTTGATCACTCGACTCATTCTTTGAAATCTACCGCCATCTTTAAAAACTCCCTCGAAGTTTATGTAAAAATCTGTTAAGAATTTGTTAAAATTGATTTATATTGGTCAGTATAAAGAACATGTTCAGTTTTTATTTGATTGTTGAGTCGAAACAAAAACATGAAAACTTCTTTTTAGAAATATGAATTCAGAACATTTATGCCAAATTAAAAACGGTTTAAAACAGATTTGCAAAGTTAATCTGTGGAAAATGGGCGAAGATACATAGACTTGTGTTTATATTGTAATAACCCGGGGTCCTCAAACTAATTATAGAAGGTCAGGTTTATTGAAGGTTTTTCAGATGCCTTGGAAGATGTAAAATGCTCAAATGATTAAGCCTTGAAATCTGCTGTTCCTCTAATTCTCGCTCTACTTTCCGAGATAAATCCATTTGTCAAGGTACATAACCAAAGAGTCTGAATAGCACCAATTAATTCTCAAATTATATTGCCACTAAATTTAATAAATTATTAAATTAATTAATCGGCAATATAATTTTAATTATTCTTCAATTTATTGGATCTAGGGATCCAACACTGCCCCCTCCTTAAATCTGTTCGTCCCGAACAGACATCTATTCCCATTTTCATTTTTACTCTAGGAATAGGATCCAATCTTCCAACAATCTCATGGCTGCAAATCCCAGATCCATTTGCTTTGCCATCTTCTGGGATTTCTGTTTCCTCCCTTTTGCTTCTGTGTCCCGCAAGTTTCAGTCGCGTAACATCGCCATTTCTATGCTCAACCTCCTGCTCCACCATGCCGCCAGATCTCAGACTCTCTACAGGATCACCTGCTCCATTTTCCTTGCTAGGCACTCCCCCGAAATCCCGAGCACTCCCTTCTGCTATTTCCAATGGAGCCAAAACATCAGCTGGTAAATCCATGGGCTGTTCTGTAGACTCTACTTGTTCCACCATCAACTTCGTGTGCTTCACTGGTAACTCAATGTCCTTCATCGGTGACTCCTCGGGCGGTACTAATAACTTCGCAGACTCTGTCGGGAAATCCATTGGCTGTTCTGTAGACTCTACTTGTTCCACCATCAAATCCGTGCGCTCCACCGGCAACTCCACGTGACTCATCAGCAACTCCTCCGGCTGCACCAACAACTCCACATGATCCACCGGCAAACCCACGGGCTCCTCCGAAAGTTCCACTTGCTCCACTAAAACCACCGTGAGCTCTCTGGGCCCTGCTGACGACTCCACCTGATCTGATAACTCTATGGGCGCCAATGTCGAGTTCTCTAAGTCTGCCATCACGCACAGAGTTTCTGGAGACACGCACGCACTGTGGTTGGATGTGCCTTCTAATGACTCCATCCCAATGCTGCCAGAAACGGTACTTGGAACATCAGAACTCTTCTCAGTAGAGTTTCCACCAGAAACCAAAGAGGCATCCTGACGCGGAATCGCTGTGTTTTCCAAATCGCCCCTAATAGTCCTCCTAGAGTTCTCTGCAAACTTTCTCCGCCACTTACTATATTCGGACTCGAATTCAAAAGAACCAACAGGACTCTTCTCGGTAGAGTTTTCACCCGAAACCAGCGAGACATCCTGACATGGAATCGCTGTGTTTTTCAAATCGCCCCTAATACTCCTCCTCAACTCATCTACGGACTTTTTCATAAAATCAAGAAATTCTTCCATTTTTTTATGGGATGGATTCTCGAATTCGTATTCCTCTGGGTCATGGCCATTCTCTGTCAGCCATGTCCCAAGTCGCTCTCGTATCTCAGCTTTCGTGCCTTTCCAATCCAGGCCACGATCTCTCAATTCTTGTCTCAATCGAGGCACGTACAATTCATCCAAGTACTTCGGCATCCTTCACTTTTCAATTAAACAAGCTTATACCTTAGTTACTTTTGGACACCCTTTAACTCTAAATCCCACTTCTGACACCAATGTAATAACCCGGGGTCCTCAAACTAATTATAGAAGGTCAGGTTTATTGAAGGTTTTTCAGATGCCTTGGAAGATGTAAAATGCTCAAATGATTAAGCCTTGAAATCTGCTGTTCCTCTAATTCTCGCTCTACTTTCCGAGATAAATCCATTTGTCAAGGTACATAACCAAAGAGTCTGAATAGCACCAATTAATTCTCAAATTATATTGCCACTAAATTTAATTAATTATTAAATTAATTAATCGGCAATATAATTTTAATTATTCTTCAATTTATTGGATCTAGGGATCCAACAATATAATGCATACTCCACCCTTTACCACGATCGATCGGGTGTAGGTTTTAATTGGAGTTCTGGAATACTTTAAAAGCTTAGGGTCTTGGATTAGAAGTCTTTTTGAAGGTTTATCCAATTAGAGAAATTAAGTCACGAAAATGTAATAAAAATAAACTTAGTCGTTTTTTATTTTATATTTTTATTATATTACCTTCGTTTGGGCATCGAAATTGACCTAAATATCCACTACTGAGAACATTTTCACCACAAAGCGATGACCTTCGATCGTCCAGACAAGTCATTGTGACATTGGCACCATCAATTGGATTTACCATCGAAGCTTCAACAAAATATTCAGCTCCTGAAATCAAATCAAAATCATACATTAAATGCTTTTAGCGTCTAAATTCAATGCTAGAATTAACAATAAAACCTGAAATAAGATTTGCAGTGGGGTCTACATCTAAGGAATCTCGTTCGTACAAGACTGGAGACACAAAAAGAGTTGAGTTGCAAGCGACGTGAGCTTTGTAAACTTTGCCCTGATCTTTCAATTTCACTTCCACTTTCCAGAGGCCAGCAGTCGGCTTGATCATGGCGCCCACGAAAAGAGACGGTTCTTGGGCATTTATAACATGTTCGTTCTTTGAACCTGAGAATTACGATAAAAAAATATTGAATCTAGGAATTAACGAATACAACGGAAGCCTAGTAGACCTAATAAACCTGGCCATCTCTTCATGTCGCAAGAAGTGCAAAAGATAAACACATAAACAGCACTTAAAATCTAAGCACACAGACAGTGACCTGTTGGGGAAGTGATGGTTATTTCCTCCAGGTTCGATCTCGAGTTAACAACAACGTAGGTTTCTCCAGTCAAGGAATTCGTGTTGAAAAAAAACGTAGGATCTGTCTCATGCTCAACGTGGAATATCGTATTCTGATGTAATAATAATAATTCAAATAAATTCATTATTGGTAATCACTTTTAAAATGATTCGAAAACTTACATCAATATTCCTGATCGTCATATTCGTCATCAATTCTGAAGCCTTTTTTTCCACCTTCTCCACATCCCAAACATTTCCTCCGGAAGTCTTTGCTATTTCCTTATACTCGTCGAATCTCTTGTATCTTGAATGCTGAAATAATTATATCATATATCATTATTATTATTATTATTATTATTATTATTATTATTATTATTATTATTATTATTATTATTATCATTATCGTTATTATTATTATTATTATTTGACTTAAATCAATTAACTAAGATATACCATGAAACGTAATGCAGCCGTTTTAGAAGACCAGGTTCATAAATCATAATTTAAAAAATGTTATTCAAATAGCCCAGAAAATAATAAAGTATATAATATTAAGTTTAGGATGAGGTTTATTAAGCCAATTAGATTTCAATATTGCAAAAAATTATATTCTGTTATTCAATTCAATTTGTATTTATTTATTTATTTATTTGTTTGTTTATTAATTAATTAATTTATTAATTAATTTATTTATTTGTTCACTCAAACTAAGTCAAAGATAAAATCAAGTGACGACTACTTTAGAAAAAAATTTTTGGGGTCGGACTTTTTAGTCTTTTTTAAAGGTATTTTTTTTTTTTCATTTTATCTTCTGATCACATATGGTTTTTGGTTGCTTCAAAATAGTGTCATTTGAATTTCTAAATTAATGCGAAAAAAATATTTTAAGAAGAAATCGTGGATAATCAGCAATATATGAAGAGGTAGTGTATTAAAATTGCTTCAAAATACAAGTTTTAATTCTGGAATTATTAGAAAATTATGGAGTGTCCTCATGGTTTTTGTTCACGCGGTTCTTATTAAATCGACTCTTAGCCTATTCAGTAGTTCGTTGGCGACAGGCTTACTTGTTATGTAACAATAAATTGCATAACACATTCTTACAAAAAAATGGCTTTAATTTTTATTAATGAACAAATTAATTTGATACATTAAGATCACTGATCACAGCTTCTAATCATCTTCTTAAAACCGGCACTTATGCTTGCTGTTCTTATTGCAAACTGTTCTTATTGACTTTTTGATAAAATTATTAATAATAGATAAAAGTTTATTTTTTGTTAATTTTTTAAAATTTATCACAGTTTTATTAAAGTTTGTTTGCCATTTACCTCGCTGGACAATTAACAAAAAAAAGTTCTTCGCGTGTCCATCCATAGTTAAATGCTTTAATGACGTACATCAGACTTCCGTCTTTTTTTTTCACTTTGAAAGGAATTAAGATTCGGTTATGATCATAAAACTTGTCCTTGATATAAAGTACACAACATGCTCACGCCCAATTCATCCCCACTCGAGATGAAAACAGAATAATTAGGAAATAGTACAGAATGACAATTATGTGCACTAATTTGATGTGCACTGAGGGATTTGTTTGACCTCGCATGACCTGTTGACCTTTTTTGGCTTCTCATCAAACGTTCAACGAAATCGAAAGGGAGAAATACATCCACTTAAGGGGAATTCACACTGCGGCCCATCTTCCCAAATAAGTTACTCCCCTGGTCACTCAATAGCTAATAAAGTTAACCTATCAATTAACACTTCATTATAAGATAAGTTTGGATAAAACGGAGTTCATCATTGTTCGCGTTTATCCAAAACTGCTCAACTTTACTTCCAACGTTTGCTAAAGTTTGCTTCAATGTTTAGAAAGCCGCCCTATTAAAACACCCAGGAGAAATGGACGCTAATAAACATCTTCAACTTGTAATTTACCAATGGTATAAACATTGCGGTTATTAAAGATTTAAGAAATCGGCATTAAGATTATTATCTGATAATTAATTAGCAACATAATTAAACTACTTTGTCAACTCGAAACGAAAATTTTCAGATTTTTATGTACAACCTTTTTACGAGACTAATGAGCAAAAGCATCAAGAAATACCTTTTCATTCAATTTCAACGATTTCCCAAATCTTGAAGCAGCTAGAATTGTGATAGCCAAAATCATGACTTTCATTTGTAACATTTTCTAGAAATTTTCAGAATTCCACGAAGAAATAGTTCAACTTCAGACCGCTTTACCGTACGTTCGCTTCTACTTTATACTCGCCAATGAATGAATAGCAACTTTGGTCTCTTATTGTGCTCCTACATGTTCGGACAAGAATTTTCTGTGCAACATTGTTGATAATGCCAGTAATAACAATGCCAGTAATTGTAATTAAGATGACAATAACAAGATTATAATATTATGAATTCTAATAACCATTGTGAGATATTTAGAGCTGAATAACTTAGCTGAAACTGCCAGAATGCTCGGCTGAGCATGACTCGGGTTTAAAAATGATAACATCTCAATTAAGTAATATTAGAGTAGGCTTGTTCAAACCTGCCTTGAATCAAAATATTTTCACTGCAATTACCGTCCCAAATTACGAAGACGCCTCCATACGGCAATATATCTTTATTTGCATTAAATAATTTAAACTCATAAACTTATTTCCAACTTATGGAAGAAGAACGCTATAGCATAACATATTTTCTTTAAATAAAAAAAATGTTATAATATCAAAATATTTCTCCCAATTTCCATGCCCTATTACTATTTTGTTCGAGAGTCAAGGCCATTGATGACTACAGATTGAATTAATAATAATATTATTATTATATTATTTTATATTATTGTTATAGATTAGGATACGGTCGTTGACTTATAAATTTGGCGTTAACGTTTATAGTAATTTCAGCACATTTGTAGAAGGCTCTTACACTTAGGCAAGGTAGGAGGTGCAGAGTTCAAACCAAGCGCGCGAGCTTCACTCTAGAGAGAAAGGGAATTGGCCCTTGCTGTCCACATCAGTGTTTTCAAAACCTAATAGACAACCAAAAAAAAAAATTACCGAGTCACAAGGCACTAATTGGTATAATCCAAGCGAATCCTTAAATAAGACAAGACATGCGGCATTTACAATACACATAGTAACACGAAGAGTTCTGTCATTTTTGAAATTATATTTAAAAAAAAAAAAGCAACGAGCTTGAATAATTCACAATTTTGCAATTGACAAATAAAAGTTAGTCACAAAATCAATGTTAAATTGTCAGCGCGTAGTTCACACTATGATAAGTGCAGTGCAGCGACCCAAAATTTGCTTAACTAGTTCAGAAACTTCTTCTGCCATGCTGTCTGTGATTCTTTCAAATGCAGCACTGAAAGAGTTTGGTCTGGTCAAGAAATCATAACTTTTCAATATTTTGTCAACTTTCTCAACCATGCAATCCAGATTTTTGTCATAAATTAACGAACACAAATCTTCCAAATTTCTCCAATCTCTGGGCATTTGATTGGCATCTTTAGAGAAATAGACAGCTGTGATTCCATTCTTGATTGCCTGCATGGCAATAAAATACAATCTGTTAAAGTTAATTTCACCAACACATTGGCATGGGTGGATTAAAACTAAAATATTAACTAAATACATTCTATTTATTAAATTCATCAAATTAAATGGTTCACTGCTAAAGGTGCAGAGTTTTGAGATGGAGCAGGACAATAAAATTTTGCTGGTGGTGATGGCGACCATGGCGACCATGGCAACCAAATACCAACCCAAAATCAAATAATTTATCTGTGCAAGAAAAAAAGATTTATTGATTAAAAGCACTGAAACACATCGAAGCATCATCTTAGAAACCAAAAAAATTTATTTTATTATTTCTCAAAGTAATCTTAATTGCCAAGATTTACTCAGTCTGCATAATACCAACTTGGATTCACATGAGCTACCAAAACAAACCTGTACTTATTTATAATAACAATTACGTAATTGACTCATGCTCCTTTTTTAAATAATCTCAATTACATTTTTAATGTTCCCTTTTAATGAGCATGCTTTGGCAATCATCAATTGTTTTTTTTCCAAGTTGTCACAATCATTAATAAAAAATTTAAATTGATGATATCAAGAAAACAAGATTTAATAACTTCATTTTTCATAAGTACATTTCATTTAGGTAGGGTTGAAATTTTCCACGACTTTGGAAGTTAGAAAAGCATAAAAGCATTATTTTAATGTAAAGATCTGCAATTAAACAAATGCTGATCAAAAGTAATACACATTGCAACCAGTTTGAGATATTATTAAACCTCATATTGTAAGAGTTGAGAAGTAGTAATGCTTAAAATTTAGATTCAATTTAGAAATAATTGTCAACAAAACAATTACCTGGTAATATTTGATGCATCTCCACTGTGCAGAATTAGATTCCTTATGTGCAGCCATTACATCATGCCTGGCCTGTTTCATCCAATGATCTGCTTCTTTTAAATCAATTTTCCGTTCTTTAGAAAAATTGGCAAAGAAATTCCCAACTGTTTTCTGATTTGAAATATTTGAACTTTGAAAATTATTGCCCCTCTTCTGCTTGATGTAGCTGTGCTTCATTGCACGTTGGTTTATACGTTCAAAATAACTATTATTACAAGCAAGGGATACATTTGAATTGCTTTGGAGAGCTAAAGGTTTATCATATCCACCGGACATCTTAGTGTAGCGATCATCAACAGGCAAGTTCTTTTCTGACCCAAAGTGAAGAGTTTTCAAGTTATCATAAAACTCATTAAAGAAGGTTGACCCGGTCTGGTTTTCGTCTGGATGATATTTCAGATAGAGTCTCTTAGATGCTGTTTTTCTTTCATCTTCAGGCAATTCCATGACCTTTTTCAAGACAGATTTCAATTCATCTGATGATTTTACAGAAGTTTGAGTATCTTCATTTGTAGTTCCAAATTCATTGTTTGGTAATAATATGGCGTTTCTATTATTTAATATTACTTGAAATGCATAGAGCTTTGCAGCACAAGTCTCTTCCACATGAAATCCAAAGTCGACTTCATATCGAATTCCTAATTTTGAAGCATTTTCATAGCTTGTTTGTGCTTTGATTATTTTAACTAAGATATATTTTGGTTCACCTTCTTCATCTCTGTCTAGGGGATCATCAATTTCATATGCCACCAGCTGATTTGGATAATAAAAGTGCATATCTTGAACCAATGTAAAGTGATCATCAGTTGGTATTTCAACCCCAAGGGGAACTTGTAATTTGCTAGTTATATTGAAGGAACTTATTTTAAATCCATTTAAAGAATCTTCAATTTCATCAGGATTTGATCTCAACATATCCTTAACTACAAACATTGCCCTTGGGATACCAAAAAATGAAGCTAATTTTGGTGATAGATTTGAAAGTAATTTATTACTCATTGCATCAGCATCTAGGGATGCATAACATTTCAAAGAATTATTCTGAAGATCATGAACAATGAAATAAGGGACTGCATTCTCACTGCTATCAATGACTTTCCCATTCAAAACTGAATGCAAGGTAATGCTTGTTTTACCAATGAATTCAATTTTGTTAAGCTTTTCAGTAAAATATTTCGTGTCTGAGTCCAAAGACTCCGAATTAATCTTGTTGGGTGAGCGATGATATTTTATTCGCAGCAGACCTACCAAGAAATTTGGATGCTTTATGTTCCTTTGTAAAATGTTGATGATTGGCACAATTGCATCATCTCCAAGTTTCAAAATTTCTTCATGAAGATGGTCACGAAGAAGATTTGGTCTGATTGATTCTGGCAATTTGAGCAGTAGTTCTGCATCCTGAGTAACAATTATTGGATGGCCCAAATCAAATAAACCTATTTTGTCTTTTGTGCAATAAACCATAGCAGAATTGTATATTTTGTCCCCTTCACATGGAACAAATAAATACTTCAAGTTGTTAAAGGCTGATATATTTTCTGTGGCAAGGCTCAATAATTTATTAAACAACCGCTGAGCAATGAGCTTTAAATTTGGATCCATTTTTAGGTCTCCAACTCTATTTTTAATCTTTTCCAAAGATTGTGCACATTGTTCAACTGTAATGTGTTTTGTTGCTCCTATAAGCATCAGTAATGCTTCATGTTTTCCATAAAAGGATGGCATTTTGACTATGTAAGGAAAAATTTCATCTTTAGAGCGAATGTCCACTGCAATTTCGTTAGGTTGAACCAAAGATTTCATCTTATCAATATATAAACATTTGATGTCACTTAACATTGCTAGTGACTGCTTATCTAAAGGTTTTTGTCTGAACCAAGAAAGATGTTCATCAGTCAGATTCTTTACTAAATCCTCCAATTTCCGATCCAACACTTTAGTTGAATTACTAAGCATTTCAAATCCAGAGGATATATTTCTGAGATTTTTCAGAACCATATTTGTATCTATGCATGTCTTGATATTTAACATTTTAAGTAAATTGCCTTTGGAATTCCCGATGGAATTGTAAATGTCTTTTGGCAGAATGTTTGACACTGTCCAGCATAACCTAATGTTTTCCTCTGAAACTGCAGTTTCGAAGGCTATAAAATCTTTATTGCAATAATTTTGGTGTATTTTCAACAGATTTTCATCAACATTCACTGTCTTTATAAAATTAGCAGACTTTAATTTATTCATAAAAACCTTACTGACCCATTCACCTGAATCATATGCATTTGATTTTTCAATCAAATATTGGATCATCAAAGATTGGATTAATTGTCTTTTTGACTCATCAAAATTTGATAAAGGTATTTTAGCTGCATATTCCAAATATTTCTCTGCGGACAACTTCGTTATTAATCCGCACTTTATAAGAAAACATCTCCAGGGTGGGGAATCAAAAGGATAGGGAAGAAATCTATCTTCCATCATGCTAAATATTTCTGTTTTATCATAAAAGCAAGAGGCTGGCTTTAATTCTCCATTATAATCAACAAAAGAAAAATTTTGTAACTTTTGGATGAAATTTTGATCATTTGAATTTGCAATATTTCTTATCTCCCACAAATGCTCCATTTGACTTTCCTTAGTAAAATGTTTAAAAATACCGAAAATGAACTTTGTGTATGACTCAGCAGCTGACAGTTGTTGAAACTCCATAAATTTCAAGAGATATTTAATATAGGAAGTTTGATTCAAAAACACATACCGTTCAGGTAAATGTTTTGTATCAAATTGAGGTATACTTTGAGGAATAGTAAAAATTGTTTTCCCTTTCAATGTTACTTGCTGGTTGCTGACATCAATGTAAAATGGGAGAGATTTCAGAATGTTAATAGCATTAGGGTGTGTGCTCAGTGAATTGGTATTATTTCTCTCAAAACTTTCCAAATGCTTCAAAACTTCTAACCCTTGAGCTTCATCAAGAATTTTGCTTGGTTCTGAATTTATGTAAATTTCTTCAAGAACATTTAGAACATGTTCAGGATTGTGAATACTACCAAACAAATTGAGAACATCAGATCTAATGACTAATATATTAAGCAATTCCATATTTAAAATAGGGACTCCCAATGCTTTAAAGCTTTCAAATAATTTTTCTGAACTCCTATTATAATTCTTAGGAGGCTTTAAAATATGCAGATGTTTTTGAACTGGATAGAGAAATACGTTATCAAACTTTTTTACAGGAATGATACTGTAGTCTTGGAGTGGTTTTAAGTCATTTTTATCCTTAAATTCAAGAATTATAAAGTTCCAAAGTGTTTGCAACCAACTGAGGCAACCATCTATTGATTTTTGATTAGAAACTTGGCATGGGGTCTCAAGTTCCAATGGATTTATTTGAATCTCTGAGGAATGAAATGATTGAAAGAAGCACCCAAGTAACTCATCCAAGTGAGAAATACTTAATTTCTTTACAAAAGACCATTCCTTTGGGATCAAACACTCCACTGAGGAATGAACAAAAAGATCGAGTTTGTGTGGAGCCACGTTGCAATGTTTTGATTCAAACATCTTAAAATCTGCAGTGAATTTATGCAACATTTTACTTGAAGACAGAAAGAGTGGGAGATTTGTAATCATGGAAACATCTTTCACATCTTTTAATATATATTCTAAGACAGTTGCAACTCTCTCAATTGATTGGAATGGTGTATCTTCTAATTTCTTTGGAAGGTCGGTGAACAAAGGTGATGAAGTCAAGTAAATGCAAACATTCTTAGGTGTAACTGTTTTTATAGTTTTGATTCCTGCTTGTTGAAAGTTGTTCCACAGTGAAGTTGGACAAAAAATGGTCTTCATTCCTAAAGAATGTAATGTTTCACGCAGCACTTGTTTTGTCTTATCTCGATCATCAATTTTTTTCAAATCATCAAAGTATACTTCCTCATCAATGTGTGTCCAATGAACAATGCCATCATTGTTTGGCTTGTAAAGCATGAACATATCTAACTTGTTCACAAAAATGTAATTATAAAATTCTTTGCTTATAATATCTAAGGGCTCACTTAACTTTCCTGGAAATAACTTGTAAAATTGAAACAATGCTTCATAACAGTTGGATGGCTTCTTCAAAACCAATTCTTTTTCTTTCAAGTATGTCAACAATGAACAATAAGCAGGTACAATTATTTGGCTCATCATTGCTTCATTCCACTCTGTTCTCAATGTCTTCTTATTATCAAACCATAAATCCCTTCTATTTTCATGACTCAAGAAGAAGTGTCCATTTATATGCACAGGAAGCTCACTAGACTTAACAAGGGGAAGGAGATTAAATATTTGACCATTTGTCATCGTAAGTGAATAAAAATTGTCAATTTGGAATGCAACTCCTCCATATGGTTGAAGATTTATGATGCCCTCATCATAAGCCTCCAAAATTTTGTCAGATATCATTGATGTATCTTCAAAACCAAATCTGTGAATTATTATCCAATTAGATTCTTCATTATTTGAATCTTTTACTTTTGCTTCATATAAAACCTCCTGACTAGAAATTTCTTGAAGCAAAAGTTCTTTATTCTGTAAAGACTTTCCCATTTCTTTTACTGATTTCATAAAATCAACTTTTCTTTTCTTTGAATCTTCACTGCATTGAAGATGCAGTTTTTGGATTGATTTAAATTTAGAATTAAATGATGAATCACAAGAAACTTCTGCTACATTTATGAACTCAACAGATTTCAGGAAAAGCAATAATTCATGAGATCTTTTATTAAGCAAGTCTTTTAGTAGTCTAGTAATTGTTTCTGTAGACACCTCATCTCCATTAATTTTAGACATTTTTTTTGACTCGGAATTTCTCAGTGGTAGTCTGAAAATTGTTCCACGTTTATCAATGTTGTATTTTGGATCACTTTGAAGATATCCACTATAAACATCAGTAAACAAAGTAGTAACTATTTCACCTTTATAAAGAGCACCTGGATTACACAAATCAGAATCAGAAAGAAAATGGCAATTAGGATCAAAAACAGCCAGAATGGTTCCCAATGTTTTGGAATTATTTTTGCAATCAACATCTGAACTTATTGTTGTCATAAAAGATGGAGCATCGGTCAAATGGTAAACAGAATTAAAACCAACACCATATTGGCCTGCTTTTGTGATGTCTTTTTGTTTTGTTCCTTCACCTAACTTTTGAATCCCTCTGAGATCATTTAAGGTAAATGAGCTGTTGTTGTAAATGCATAATGCAGGACCCTGCAATAGCTTCCATTCATCACAAAAAACTTTTTCATTTGGCAAAGTTCTGGTGTCATTTATAAAATCTATTTCTGATGCCATTGCATCATCAGCATTTTGGATCATTTCCTTAAAAATAGATTCATCCATTGGATATCCTTTAAGAATTCTATTTATTCTCGTCACTAGTTCCTCTTTCTGTCCAAAAGAATAGGAAAGTCTGCATTCGGAAAGAAAGTTTTCCCGAACAGTTTTTATTCCTAATTTTTTAGCTAGTGACTTTGAAATTTTTTCATGGCAACATCCATCATTTTGAAGTGGTTTTGACCAATAACAGTCATCATATTTCAATTGAGATGATGAACACAGAATTCCAAATTCATTTGGCAGGAAGAACTCTCCCAGACCTTGACCTTTATTTGTTGTATTAGATAAGCATTTCAACGTATCGATAACGAGATTCAATGTTGAGTCATCAAGTTCTATTCTGTGATTTTTTTTTTCAATGACTTTTAGTAAATCCACAAACTCAGCAACAGTGAATTTCTCTTTTAATCCAAATGTTTTACATATTGAATCCCATTTACTAAGGCTGGTTTCATTCACTCCACACATGTATGGCAACAAAGATTTAGAAATAACTTTACAGCATTGGCCTGGCATCAAGAGACTGCATGGTTGACTATTACTTAAAACAAACCTTAATTTTGAGAGCTTGGAAATATGATCAGAATCCAATTTCCTACATCCTATCATGGAATCTAATTCTTCATGCATTCCATCAACAATCTTTCTTATAACAACTTCAACCTTTCTATTTCTTAATGAATAGTTCTCATTTTCATCAAAATGCTTGTTAAGTTCCTCAATAAGAATTTGCAAAGATTCAAAGGAGAGAAGTTTTTCTGTTAAACCAAAATGCTTTTTTATGTTTGGATATCCTCCTTTGAAACTCTGAACTTCATCAATCAAAACATTGCTTGGAGCTGCAATCAACATTTTATTCTCCAGGAATCCATCATTACAGGAAATAAGATTTGAATCTGGCTTCTTCCACAGCAATGGATATTCATTTGGTGGGATCAATTTGATGGGAAACATCTTAATATTCTTGATTTCATCTATGATTGACAAATCCATTTTGTCTGTTTCAGGTGCAGATAAATTAATTTCAATCAAATCCAAGAGAAGAGGCAATCTTTCATTTACCAAATCAGGATTTAATTCCACAGAATAACATCTACCAAGGATCTCTTCTATTGTGAGTGAATGTGACCTCATTCCTAAACCAACAAGCATATTCAAATATAAATTCTTTCTTTCTTCCATGTCACTTGAAACAAAAGGAAACATTTTATCTTCATCATGGTACAATTTGGCAAATGTTGATGATGGATTGACAAGTTCATGAATGCATTTTAGACTTTTACCATCAGGAGTTACAGGAATGCAAGAATGTTGAGCTATGAATCCATTTAAATGGCTGTCAGAAATTGTTGCTATTATGATGTCCTCTAGGTCTTTGAATTTAACCACTGACAAATTTGGTAGAAACCAAGACTTATAAAATTCTTCTAAGCCAATCAATTTTGTACTTAAATTGATTACACAATCCAATTCAAAAAGGCATCTATAAATGTTTTCTGGAATCTTTAATACATTAATTCCACATTTTTTACTGATGCTCTTCATGGAGTTCTCAATTGCTTGGTGGAAACTTTTGCCTTGCAACTCGGTCCCAATTATTCTACATTCATTGAAGCTGCACATCCGACCATCAGTAATGGATTTAAAGACAGGCAAATTTGAACTAATTAATTCACCATAAATGGATTTCACCAAAAGACTATTATGTTGCCAGCTTGAAATATCTGGAAAAATATGGTACAGATTTTGATTTGGTTGTTTGGAAAGATATTGAATTAAATTGCAATAAGCTGAAGTCACACTCTCAGCCAAAAGAGTTCCATTCCACATCGATCTTCTGTCTTCTTTATCATTTTTAATCTTTGCATACAAGTGTGTACGACTTGTATTCAGAGCAAAATATCCATTCACGTGAAATGGAAGAAAGGATTCACATGGCAATGGCATAAAACAAAACATGTTTCCTTTCATGGTTTCTCTTAAGTTCAACATATTCTCTCCTGATTGTTCCAACCTGACTGCCACTGCTCCAATGGGCAACCAATCTTGGTTTTCAAGATATAAATCATATGACTTACCAACACCTGAACACCAGCTAACAACCCAAACACAACATTTACTTCCTCCATTTTTTATTTTAAAATCATCTGTGGCATTAAAAGTCTCTTTTGTTTCAAATTGCAATATGAATTCATTGCATCTCTTCATACACATTGACTCTGAAACAGCATTTAAATATGAATAACCCATTACCTTGGGCACATCTTGAATAATTTGTTTAATTTCTCGTGAAATGCTGTAAATTTCTGACATTTGCAAACCAGTTTGATATTCACCAATGTGATAAAAATTGATTTTCTTTAACTTTTGTGCAAACAAAAACAAATCTGCCCCAGCTTTTATAAGACATTCAAACAACTTTATGACTTCCTCGTTACTGTAATGTTTCTTGCATATTTCACTCGAGGTGGCCTGAGATCTTGTTCTCAAAGGAAATCTAAATAAAGTTCCCTGGTACTTTTGTATCTCAACACTTGGATTGAAATCACATCCAAACATCCCATTGAAAGGTGCGAACTGATCTTTCAATCGACTTATTTTTGGATTCTTGGTTAATTTTAATCTTACACCTGGACTATATCTATTGATCAGAGCTTTTCCCAAATATTTTGTTTGAGGATCGAAGAAGATTATGTAATCACCACTGACAAATATTGGCACTTCAGTCAAATTATACACCGAATTAAATCCAAGACCAAACCTTCCAATCTTTGTGGTCATGTGTTCCTTTGTTGCACCTCCCAATTTTTTTATGTTTCTGAAGTCTTCTTCAGTAAACATGGCATTATTTTGGCACCAGATGGCAGGTCCTTGGAGGTCTTTCATATTTTCACTGAGGAGAACATTTTTGCATCCTTCGTTATTTCTTTGATCATAAACAAAGCTTATTTCACTTGCACCAGCATCATCAGCATTTTGAATGAGTTCTTTTAAAACAGACAAACCGTCAGTGTAATCCTTTAATAAACCTTTCAAACGTGTTGTTAAAGGTTCTCCCTGTCCCCAACTACAACAGAATTCTTCAGCATCCACTATTTTACTCAAACAACTTGCTATGTTTAGTCTTTCAGCAGTTTTCATTGGAATTTTATCATGTATCAAATACAAATTGTCATCAATGCCTTCCATATCAAATCCATTTTGGTACCAACTTTTATCACAGTAAACACAATCTTCCAAGGCTTTCATTTTTAAATTTAAATTATTTGTGTTGATTGGAACATAAATTATTTTATCAAATTCTTGAGAAATGTTTTTTTCTGCTAGATGATTCAATATCCTAATTGCAAGATTTAAATCATGCTCCACTCTTTCAACATCAATATTGGTTCTTTTATCATGATGGTCTCTCATTAATGCTAAAGTTTGAATAAAATCCACTTCTAAAGGAATATCTAAGCTTTTCCACAAATGATCAAACTGCCTAAATGACACTGGTAATTCATGTATGTATGGTGATGTATTAATAACTTGATGAGATTTTACCATCAGATTTGAGGGAGAAAAGTCTTCACCATTCCAAACCCATGGAAAGTTTCCACTTAGAAGCCTTCTCAATTCACTTTCTGCATAAATGTTCAAATGGCTGTATATTTCTTTGAGAATATCTGGCATTTGTATCTTATCTGATGGTTTGAAGTTGGAAATTATATTTCTCAAATGGCCAACAATCAAATCAATATTTGGCCTTTGGTTCCAACCAAAAAACTTTTCCAAAATTCTTAAATGTTTGCAATCGACTAACAAACAAGTTGAACCAACAATCTTTTCAAATTTTGAAGAAACAACATCCTCAATTGTTGCATTTTCTTGAGTCGCATGTACTTCCTCTCCATAATATTTTAATCCAAGTGGATATCTGTGGGGCTTTGATTTTTTAAATCTAATCCAATTTATGTGTTTTATTTTATTCCTCAAATATTCATCATGTAAATCACTTCTTCTATCCAAAAATTCTACAAATTTATTGTAACTTTGTTGCTCCATGGACTTGTTTGAAATATTTTCAATTACTTTTATGCAGTCATCCCTTGTTATGAAATTAGAATTTTTTAGTCCAAGTTTTATTAAAGCACAATGAAATTCAGGATTTCTCCATTCTTCAGCAGGAAAGCAATCCCTTTCAAGGATATGTAATAAAATGTCATCCTTGTAGTCAAACAAATCCCTTGGTTTTGCTAGAGTCTCTTTATCAATTTTGGTGACAAACCTGATTTCTGATAATATGTTGTGAGCTCTTTCAGAAATATTATAAAAATTCTTACAAATGTATTTCATCAGCAATTGTATTTCTTCTTGGTTGTAGAAATTGTTTTCAATCCCTGGTATGAAGGCCTCATCAAGAAGATTGCTTTGATTCAATGTTCTGATAGAAAGTAATTTGGCCAATTTTTCGGTTGAATCGTTTGGTAAATCCACCAATCTCTTAAATGAAGGAACAGGGGGAACATGTTTCAGATTGCTCTCCAAAGCTACATTCACATCATTTAAGGAAACCAATTGAACATCCCGTTTTGCACTTCCCTGAACTGTTTTAAAAATTCTGCAGTATCTCAACAAATTGATTTCTTCAGTATTTAGTGGATATAACAACATTTCTGAAATTAGACAATTAATATAATAATCACGTTCATTGTCAGTGAATTCTTCAAATCCTTCGATAGGTTGTTGAGTGAGAAATTTCAAGACACTCTTTATTCTTGGAGGTAAAATAATTTTGTCCCACAGACATGGATGACTATATATATCATTTCTGTGAGTTTCAATGAATTCTATGCCAAGCTTCAAGCAGATACTTTGTACAAATTTTCTGTTGATATTTACCTCAGTAAATGATGTACCAATTATAGTAGGCTTTGGGGTTAGTCTGACCACTTTGTTGTCTGATACCAATAGCAAATGCAATCCTATAAAGTGATGCAAGGAATCATGGAAATGTTGATTCAAGCAATTCCACACCCTTTGAAGCCAGTCATAGTTAAACCAATCCGCACTTGATAACGTGACACTGTCATTTAGGAATTGTTTCAACATGTCCTTTAAGATATCCACAAATATGCCTTCATCGATTTGGTGAATATTGAAATGTTCTGAAACAACAAATATAGTATATAGTATAATTCACATTTATATTTATTTATTCTTTTTTAACATGCACAGTTCTATCTATCTATTCTTTCCTAAAGAAATGTAAAGGCACTTTTACAAACATGACAGACCATAATTGAAGTATAAAAATTCAAAATACATATTAAAGTAAAGTTAAGGATCAAAAGTGATATAACATGGTAAAAAATAAGTAAGCTAAAGAATAAAATAAAGTCTTGCGTCTTGATTTAAAGCATCTGATGAATGTGTCAGGCTGAACACACAGAATGATAAGTTGCCTTGGTTTACAGTCCAAGTCTTTGGGAGCTAATCCTTTAGGATTAAGGTACCATTGTCTGAAGAATGAAGTGACACTCTGCCAGAGACAGCAGAGGTGATTGTCAGTGGTGCAGATAAATATTGAGGGGCTTCTTCTGCATCACCAACAGGAAGGCTATCTTATGTGGTATTCTGATATTTTGGGCAAAAAATTACATTGGGGTGATGTGATCTGATGGTTTGTCTCTGATTATAAGTCAGACAGCTATGTTCATATCTGCTTGATAGGTATCAAGTATTTGTTGGGTTGCAGTAGTCAAGCCTTGCAAGTATGAATTGAATGGTGAAAGACTGGAAGGTTTCAAGAATGATTTTACTTTCCTGAGGATGCAAAGCTTGCCATATCAGCTGGCATCATCCCGTTTATCATGGTGTCTCATGTAGTGTATAATGTATTAAAATTCAGGCTTTGCAGGAAAAATAAAGCTGTAGTTAATAAATATTTTTAAATATATATATGAATAAGACATGGAAACTCTGTGATTACTCAATGACCATTCTATATATGTCCAACTTTCCTGTTTTCTAGAATGGATTATGAACTAAACGTTTTATGAGCATTGCTCATGTTGCCACAAGCAAAAAACATGGGACTAAATTGGGACAGCCCATTGATATGAACTACAATCTTATGGGAAACAATAAAATAAAATAATATTATCTTTACATTAAATTCCCAGTTAAAAGCATATGTATCGTGATGAAAAAAGCATTATTTGCAAGTAATTATAAAAAGAACCACATTCATTTTTCGAAGCCATGGCTTCCAGGGACAGAGTACATTCATGTAACATTCACCACCTTAATAATGCAACATTGTATTATGGTAATGATACTCAAATTTACCTTTGAAGGACATACAAAAGTGAACGGGCAGTTTAGACAGGCATATAAAATTATCCCTTGAGTTTGGAAAAAGATCAAGACTGAATTCTTCATTTGGTATAAATATTTTAACTTTTGAATGTGGATTTTCAAATGTTGCCCAAGTATCATCAGTGAGTGGTACAAGTTTAACACCTTCCAATGTTTTTATGTTTTTTAGATTTTCAAGGAAATATTTCAATAAAATCATCTTTTCATTTTCAGACAAATTGATGTTTTTCTGAACATCTTTGTAACTTTTGCAAACGTCATCAGCAGATAATGGAGCACTTGAACTTCTGGGAATGATTTGTAGCAAATGTTCAGGCAAACAGGCCACAGCACTTTTATCTGCAGACATTATTCTCTTCAGCAAATCTGTCAGGTCATCCTTTGCAGAGCACGAAATGTGTGGCATTGATGGTTGCCATGTCAGAGTAGTAATTGAAAATAGCTCCAATGATTCAAGGATTATTCTGTTGAAGGATGTGATTAATTTTCTCCAATGATGGTTGACAATTGTTTCCTTTGGAAAAACTGAATATATGTTAAGAGCGCATTTGTGTGCAAAATCACTGCCTTCATGATTATCTGTTAATATTTTATGTTCCTTTTTGAGATAAACTAAATGTTTCTTGAGACAAACTGGAAGTAGTTTTTCTATGAGGAAATTGTTCCATAAGAGATCCTTGTCAGTGATTTTTGATTGGTCCTGATCGGCAGAAATCCACTTGAGATGTCTTCTATTTTGGTCAACAGCAAATGATCCTTGAACATGGAAATAAAAACCTGTAGGACTCTTTTCTTCCAATGGCAAAGGCATAAAACAAAATATTTGTCCATATGGTTCACTTGATGTATCCTCAATGTGCTTCGATGCAACTCCAACTAATGGAAGGTAACCATCAATTGATTGCTCAGTGGTTGGCTCACTTGTTCTTCCTCCAAAGTGCTGAGTCACAATCCATGTTGTTGACCTGATTCTTCCATTTCCATCAACCACTTCAGTTTGCAAGGGATAATTTACTGTTAAGGATTCATTCTTGTACCATTCATTAGCATTTGCCTCAATGTGACTGGATAGGTTTTGCCTGCTTTCTTCTGCCACTGCAACCTTTGATTCTGGAACTTTAATCTCCAAAAGCTTTGTAGTTTTTCCTCCTCTTTTTTCACAAAATTCAATGTGTTTTATGTTTTTCAGAAAGAGAAATATGACATCGCTTTCTGCTTCCAAAGATTTCAAAAGTTGTAGAACTTTATCTCCATCATAGCAATTAGCTGATAAATCAGAATGCATTTCTTTATTTCTCAGAGGAAATCTAAACATGGTTCCATTAAAATTAGCAGATCTTAAAGTATTTTCAGTGGTTCCAAAAATATTTTGGATGAAAGGCTGAAACTGATGACTGAGCCTCTCAATATCTCTGGCATCTTCTTCCACTTCAAAATCCCAATTATAACTTGATGTCCTCTCCAGTTGACTCTGACCAATCACAGGAACTTCAAAGAATCTCTTGTGGGGATCAAGGAATCCAATTACATGTCCACTGTAAATGCTGGGTAAGTCTGTTGAAAAAAGTGTCAATTAATGGAAGTTGCATTTAATATTATGAATTTTCTAATTTAAACAGTAAATTCATATTATTATAATGTGTTCCATAGTAATTCACTGCATGCAAAAAGATTATTCAACCTGTGAGATGAAAAACAGATTTAAAGCCAAGTCCAAACTTCCCAACTTTGAGAGGGTCGTCTGCTTTAATGCTGTCATGAAGTCTTCTAATTCCCTCCCAATCTATCTCAGTAAACACAGCATCATTGTATGCATACAATGCAGACCCCTATAAATATGACAAAGTATATCAACTGTTGTAACATGCTACTTTTATTTAATTACCAGAGCCTGTTAAAATCTCACTTGATATTTCCCCAGATCTGGATGATGAAGTTTCTTTGGATCTTTTCCATAAGTTTCATGATCCAATAAGAAGACTACTTTTGTTGCTCCAGCATCCTCAGCATTTTGAATTATTTCCTAGATTATTTAAAACCCAATTAAATACCAGTTTAGGAAAGAAAATTTGGTTTTGTAATAAAGATGACATTTATATTGTATTTGATGAACAACAATCTTATTGACCTCAGAGCAGTCCAAGATAAAGAGAAACAGGCATTGCTTGGGCAATAAAATCACAAAGAGTCAATTATTTTTCAGTGAAGCCTCCATTGAATAAAATTATTGAATATTGAATAAAATGGATCATAATGACAAAGATGCAGATTATTAAAAGGCTTATATTTTAAGGATGGGCAAAGGTTTTGATGTGAGGACCACTTTGGTGATCCTACCTTGGCCACAAAGTTAAATGTTTTATGCAACACAAGGGGATAAAGCCATTGAGAGGGAAAGTGGCAAATGCATTTTTAATGATTAAAAGAAACAAAGAAAGGTCATGATCCATATTTAAAACTTCCTTACGGAGAGATGAATAGTCTGAATTAGGATTGCCACAATAATTACTGCACATTTTGGGCACTTAATATTATGACTCTAACCCTATAACCCATATTATGACAAATAAAAGGTTCAAATCCATACCACTACCACCAGGAAATCAAAATCTGGTTAAAAATAGTATCGGTAGAAGTCAACTTGGCAAACTTGTTAAACTCACAGGAGGTTGAGAGTTAGATAGATTAAGAATTCATGAGATTAAATTACTGATAAACGTGGTACCAAACAAGTGTGATAAATGATGCATAATTATTCATTTGAGAAGAGTTCTTAACTATTAAAGCTGAGAGATTAAGCTTGGTGATCCTGAATAAGAAATTAAGGCTGGAAATTCAGGGTTTGGAAAGTAACAATGGTTTTTGCAGAAGGAAACTAAATGCTGTAATTTTATGCTGAATAATGAATACTCTAATTAATAACTTTCTAATAATCTGCTAAAACATCACCTCTTCTAATAAATATTTTAAAATATGAAACACATCTTCTTTAATTTATTTGTTCTATAATTCTTTAAACATGTAAAATCTTTTCGTAAATGTAATATTTGCAGCATACATGAATGAACCCTTAAATTGTTAACATACAATGGTAGAAGAAACTTTATGACCTACCACTTTTTTTATGATAACCTTGATTTTAAAAGACATACAAAGCCCAAAATAAGTGAATATGTATAGTAGTCACACAAAATATATATCTTAATTTTTTTTTACTTTGATTAAGAATTATGTTTAAATTCAACAAAAAATCGTTTTTAGGCATAGAAGTATGTTTATGGCCACTCATAGAAGAAATGGCTTTTTAAGTGTTTTGTAAAAATAAAATTAATTTTAAATCAAATAAATTAATTTCTTAAAAGCATATAATTCTTCCTTTATCCAAAATGACTTATATACATCTGTTTTTCATTGATGAAATGACGTTTTTGATGGCGTTTTCACCCAGTTCCTTTCAGGCCATCCAAATTGCCTCTTTTAACTCATTTTCATTCTGATATTGGCAACCATTAACATACACTGCTCATGAGAGATATTCTCAATTGGATTAAGGTCTGGGGAACATGCAGGCCACTCCATAACATTTTGGACCCCTGGAAAAATGCTCTTGTTACCCTTGAAACATGAATTGGAGCATTATCTTGCTGGAACTCATATTTTGTTGCTCCAACAAAAGGGGGAGATGATCCTTGAGCAATTTATGTCTCTTACTTTTAAATACCAGTTCAGTCCTTCCAGATGAAGAGATTCCTCCCCAGATCATCACAAAACCTCCTCCATGTTTTCTGCTAAAAAAGACATCTTTTTCTTTTCTTAAGTCATGCCAGTAGTATTTATAACCTTCTGGCCCATCCAAGTTTAATTTTTTTCTCATCTGAGAAAATCGCACTCTACCACTTTTCATCATAATTCACCATCTCTTTTGATGATAATTCAGTGCTGGAGCTCTTTTTCTCATTTCAAACTTCAACTGGCCATTTGAATTTAAGTAGTTGCATAATGTCCTCACATGGACATTTAATTCTAACTTCTCTTTCAATTGTTTAGATGAAACATTACCTCGTGAAGCCTATCTGATGAGATGTCTCTGACTCTGTTTTGAGAATTTTCTTGGTTTTCCACCAACATACTTCTTCCCATATAGCTCTGGATCATCCAAAAAATGTTTGATAGCACCCCTTGAATGTTTCAACTCTTTAGCAATCCTTCTTATCGAATAATTTGCTTTCCTGAATGCTTTAATTTGCCCTTTCTCATCTTCAGTCAAACTTGGTCTCTTCCCCATGATGAAAATGTATAATAAAGGAAGTTTTGAATTTTAATCCCTATCACATAGCCTTCTCAATGGTAATCTCAAGTTTGATTGCTCTACCTACATTTTAAGAAGCTCAAATAGGCCTAAAAGGGAAGTCATTTAGTTATAATAATTTATTTCACTACCTTTAATATTTGTCCGTCATCGGGATACTGCTCCAGAATACTTTTCAGTTGTGTGATCAACGTAGGCACAATTATGCCCCTCCGAAAGTCATCTGTTAAAATTAATAGTATATCATTCTCTCAAATATTTATATATTTATATTTAAGCCAAGGTACTTCTGTTTTTATGTCGCAATACATTTTCTCCCATTCTCGAGATCAATGCTGAATTGCTTGCAAACGTTCCACAGAGACGACGATTGTAGCCACGTTTCAGTCTTTTGTACAGAAACTGGGAGTGGAATTTCCAACTTTTGGTTCTTCGTAGCGACTGAAGGATAATGAACTCATTGATATTCTTTATGGGAGGAGCCACAAGATGATTGACAGTAGCATATTACATATCTGTTAAATAAGACAAATGCAAAATGCTTTGCTGGGGTGGAGGTGGAGCCTGCGTTCGGTCGAGTGCGCATCTTCCAAACAAAAGAGAACGTACCTCCCTAAGGGCGTGGGTATTCTGGTCTAGGGCGTGTAGCGCTCTCGAGCTAGGTTACGCTAGGATTTTATTTCATACAAGCATAAGTGTTAAGTTCTGTTTGCGTTAAAATGAAAATAAACAGAGTAAATGGCGACAGCTTAAGCTATTTTATCAGGCGTCAAAATAAAGAAGTTTAGTAGAAATTGAAAATGTCAATAAAAAAGGCTTATTTCAGGGTGTATCAACTAAATGAAGCTCCACCCACTATTGTGACTCATCCCTTCATGAATAGCAATTAGGATCAGTGAATCTACTGTCTTCCTCAGGGTTAAATTATAATATCTCGGGATGGAGTCATACTAGAACGCATTTTAAAATAATTTCAAATATATTTATGTGGAAAAAAAGTCATTTGGCTAATGTTGAAAAAAGTAATATAACGATATATATATGTTTATATATGACACTTTGTAAACATAGTATTATTGTTATAAGGGTTTATCGCAGAGACGTTAACTTCCTTATAATATAAATTGTCCTTCCCATTGATACAGAAAGATGTCAATGGATCTTTTTTTAGTTCAAAGATAATTTTATTGCTTTCAGACGTTGCAAATCTTCTGTGAAAGCTTTTTTTTTTTATTAATTTGTAACATTCGATGTCATGACGTCTTTTTATAAGGACGTCAGGCCATTAGCACAATGGCTACTGATCTCGGAATTAAGTCTCACGAAGCACTGCCAAGGTTTAAAAAAAAAATCGATTTTAGACTAGAATCGTGACTAGCTGCTTTGTCCCATTGCACCACATGCTTGTGTAACGATCCAACTCTTTTGCTTTTTTGGTTTATAGATTACCTGTAGGGTGCGCGTCATAAAGCTAGGACGGATTCGAGAATCACACGATTTCTAGCTCTATTTTTAAAATTACCGTTAAACTTTTGTCAAAATGCTGATTTTAGCGATCACAAGAAAGTAATTAATTAGTATTCAGTAAAATTTAACAATAAAATTTGAATATTGATGAAAATCCACCAAGAAACGCTTTTGATGTTGTTTCTTGGAGTTTCCGCAATGGAGTATGGGGTCTCTTCCATTGTGGAGAAAGGCTTTATTACAGGTTTCACATAAGTTCATTAACATAATGAGACTCCTTATATATTACTTGATATCCGTAACATGTTTATAGAATAAAATATCAATAGCTAACGTTATTATAGATGGTTTTAGGAAATCAACTTAATGATATTGAAAAAGGACAAATTCTTGCTTTTAAAGACTTGAATTTGTCAATTTCTGAAATTTCTAGGAGGTTGAATCGCTCTAGAAATGTTATTAGTCGTTTTTTAAGTGATCCTCAAAGTTATGGAACAATTTGTTTCCCCGAAAGACCGAAAAAACTCGATGAATGCCAGAGAAGAATCATCCTTCGCGAAGCTTCGAAGGGGCTCAGTCCGACAAAGGACTTAAAAAAATAGATTAAACCTGAATATCACTCGATCGACAATATTGGGGAGTATCCGTGGAAGTGATTTTCTAAAGTTTGTTAAGCGTCAGCCGCTTCTGAGGGAGGCCCACAAGAAGTTCCGACTGAACTGGGCAAAGGATATATTGGATTTGGGCACTAACTGGAACTCCGTTATTTTTTCAGATGAAAACAAATTTAACTTAGATGGTCCAGATGGATTCAAATATCATTGGCATGATGTCAGATCCAAAAAATCATTTTTAAAAGAAATTTTGGAGATGGCTCAGTGGGCTGCCATTTCCTCTCGAGGTTCTTCAGAAATTGTGTTCTTAGAGGGGAAGCAAAACTCTGCAAAATATGTTCAAACCATGGACCATCATTTATTTACATTATGTGACAAATTTGGAAATGAAAGGGTCACCTTCAAGCATGACAATGCCCCTCTACACATAGCAAGATCAACCAAACTTTTTTTCCAGAAAAGGAATTTGGAGGTTCTCAGGTGACCATCTCGCTCCCCAGAGCAGAACCCCATCGAAACCCAGTGGAGTTTGGAAAATATATTATAATGCAATATTCCAGCGTTCAAAAGCTGAAAGACTTTTTGGAAAAGGCCTGGAAAGAGCTGAACGAAGACAGCCTAGAACCTTTACTGGGTTCATTAAAAACAGAGGTAATTATGAAGAAGGGAGACAAAACTATTGGCTTTCACATAAATCATAATTTAAAAGTTTAAATCCAATAAATTTGAAAATTTATGCTCCACAGTGTTCGTTGATTTGTGCAATTTCGGGGATTTCCGGTGTTTTGTTAAATTCTCAGTAAAAATATCCCTTACAATACGTAAGTACAGTCGACATCTAATAAATTTTCCAGCACTTTACATGCGATGAAATAAGCTATTGGGAAATTCTCTGTTTGTCTCGAAGAGATACGAAGTAATTTAGGGGCCTCTATAAAACGCGTCACGATCGAAGGGGAAGTGGGTCTGAGATTTATGGCAGGGATATGAGAAGGGTGGATGGTTAAAAATGGTCCAGAATATCGTGACATACTTTATGGACGCAAATTAAAAAAATAAATATTAATAATATAGACGTAAAGTTGGAAGCGATCACTGCGCTTATTGCATCCTGAGCCAATAACAGCAAAATTGCGACAAAAAGTGATACTCATGTCATTACTGAGGTTTTACGTTAAATGTTGCATTCCAAACTGAAATGGGCAATTAACCGATTGAGGACTTTGGCGTCGAGGACTTAGCCCTGTATGTGTCTTAAATTTTACATCGACCTTTCTGACAGGTTCTGATTTGTTAAAGCTCGAGAACCACACCTCGTCTTCTGTTGTTCTTTTCGACGGAGTTTCTCAGGATTCTGTCCTAGGAGAAATGGTATTTCACTCTTAACCATCCACATCTTACCTTTGTTCGACATCGCCAAAAGCTTCATTGTATTCTTTCATCGGTGTGCAGGCAACACCAGCCTTTATTCTATTTTTTCCTTGTCAGGGAGTCTCCGATCAAATATCTGCGAAAATGCGCGGAGGTCATCAATGATTGGCATACAGTACACAATGCATGCAATGTCCTCCAGCTCAATCCACAGAAATTCGAAACCATATTCATCGGGACAACTGCTAACCTTAAGTTCCCCTCCTTCTTCAACAGATGTCGCTGAGCCTCCTCTCCTTTCTTCAAAGGTTTTAAAACTTCTCGGTGTCACTTTTAACTGTCACCTCACCATTGGACATGTTACCCCCTCCATAACCAAATCCTGTAACAATATAATCAAGGTGATCTGACACCTTCCCCCAGTTCTCTCACTCTTGATCACCTCTGAGCAAGCACGTTGTCTAGTTCTTGCCCCTTAACGCGATGGAGCTTCCTTATTACTTTCTCTCCAGCATATGCAGAGTAGGATTGCTAAGCTCGCGTTTCCAACTAGGCAGCTCTGAGTGCCTGGACTAAATGCAATTCGTATGCACTTAGGCTGAACCGCCTTTAAATGACTTATTATTATTACTACCATTGTAAATATGTAACTGTCCAAGTCTGATCACTAATTGAATTCTCTTATGATGATGTCGGCTTATTTTTTGAAGTTACCATGTTAATAGTAGCCATCAGGTGCTCAAATGTCCTCTATCATCAAAAGAAACATCAGGGAATAAAAAACTGCAAGTCTACAAAGATAGATTTGACCTAAGTTGTATCTAATTGCTCTCAGCCAATCACACCGAGTTTATTCTTGTGCCTATGAATTACATCAATCAGCTCTTGAATTGTAATCCCAGAGGAGTATTGTGCTACCTTGTTCATTGCTACAGTGCACAATTGAATTTGAAAATCGTTTGCATTTGTAAATGATGATCTTTATTTTTGGTCGACGTACCACGATAGATTACCATAGAAATGTTTCAGAACTTAGTGAACCATCCAAGGCATTGCTTCATTTTGCAAACTTTTTTTAAATAATTAAATATGCAGACTCAATATAAAACTTCACATTCGTAACTCGACATAAAAGTTTGTTTTCTTAATAATTATTAATCATTTTACTTAACAAATTAATTTAATTGGCATTTCGATCAACGTACGTTTTACAATGTTTACTACGACCGTTTAATTCTGGAAATATTTGCTGTTTTAAAAGCAGTCGATAAATCAAACTATAAATTAAAAAATGTCCGATGGCAAGCGAACACTCAAAAATCAAATTAAAAATTAAATAAATAAAATCACGTTGTGGTCATCTCTTTATAAGTAAAATTTTTATCGTTCATCATCTTCTATAGTGCCACATGGTTTTGGGACGCTGGTTCTCCAATTACAATTTTGAATTCTTTCATCGAAAACGAGAACTGTACAGAATAAAACGAATAATCGTTAAATAAATTTGAGTTTGCAACAAAAAATCAATTCAATTTATCCATCTATGACAATAATTTGCTTACGGGTTCCAGTAGGAGGGTCGTTGCAAGGATTTACCCCGTGGAATTTGTTGGCGTAACAGGTGTAGAAATAGGTGCAATTTGGGAGTATAGCATACTTTCCATCACTTTTCTTATCGCAATCATTTTGGAGTGGACCACAGGGAACAATTACACTTTCAATCCTGTTTCAGAAAGAGCATTAAAAACAATCATTAAAAATTCTTTCAGGCGGTTTGACATTTTTAAAACTCACGGTTGGCATTTTCTAGTTAAGGTGTCAAAGGCCTCCACATCGAGTAAGCAGTCCACAATGGTTCCGTTGCCATCTTTGCATAATGTGTAGGACCTGCAACCATATCCATAAGCTCCACCAGGCTTATCTGTCGGTAGTGCAGGAAGCTAAAATGTATAATCATCAGATGCAAACATTTGATATTCTAATTGTCTAGTATATTAGAATCTGATTGGATTATTGTATTACATATAATTTTGATTATTCATAAATAAATAAAAGGTTTTAGTCTCCAGACAATCTACCAACCCAAAATCAATGCTGTCAATGCAAGAATCATCTTGACCAAGGAAACGAGTCCGATCGTCATGAATTTATAAGTTTCAAAGACGATGATTCTACTTCATGAATTGCAATAAAATTAAGTAGGCTCTTAGTAATAGCCCTTAAGTGGAAATTATTCATTTGGACTGCAAGCGAGCGTGCTGATCTAGCGTGACACTTTGAATGGCATTCGCTCATGGAACTAGGATGGTACAGGGTGGTACGTAATTTCATTGAGGCTTGAAGGTTTTTCTGTTGCGATTGTTCGGACGTATTAAACACAAAAATCATAATAACCCGATTTGACTCTCATAGAAATGAAATATTAATAATTTATTAATATATTATTTAATTTAGTAAATTAATTATTTATTTATTAATAAATAATTTATTGTATAATTACAATAAATTGAGATAAGTCCTACGATTTTGTTAGACGAAATTTTTACTAATCAAATTGATATCAGGGGAATATGTTTAAATCTTAGCTACTGCTGTTTGATTTACTTGCATCAAATTTTTCAAGACATGATTTTTTTTTCAATTTCTTTATTATTATTATTATTATTATTTTGTAAAAAATATTGCATCCCGTCGATTTTTATAATAACATCAGACGTTATGTTGATAACCCATTGCAAGCAGTGGAGATTAAATCTTTACTTTTTAATCGTTTAAATTATTTTTTAAATACTAAAAGGTGCAATTAATAATTTTCACCAGGAAGTGCATATTCGTTAATATCTTGGAATCGTCAAAACCTCAGCGAGAGATCAGCAATACGTTATCGTCGAAGCTGCAATTTGTCATTAATAGCCTCATGCCTGCGTTCATCTTTTGTTCATCTTTTCACATAAAATTTATGACACTTTAATGCTATTGTGAAATGACAGATTATTCTCAATTAAAACTTAAAGCTGGGGAATTTTCTTTTACAAAGAAACGGATGCTTCTTTGATCGGAATATAAAAATCGAAAAGATTTTTGTGTTCACGTTTTGCCCTTTGGCAGACAATGCACATTATTATTAATAATAAGCCGCCTTTTGGAATCATAAAGCACAGTCTTTCTCGGAAAGTTCAAAATGATTGCGAAATATGACATGTTCTCACATATCTCGAGAAATACTGAAAAGTCGTGATGGGACGCAACCTAACAGGAAGTGCCCTCGGTTGGTAAATTGGGCCCAAAAACTTTCACATTCTTAAATAGAATTTCTAATAACAATTCTAATCCGTACATAATTTAACTTAATGCTTAATCAATGCAAATATAAATGCAATTTCGTTTTACTAATTGAGGTTTTTCTCAAGACGTAGTTTTTTTAGTTTTTAGCTCCAGGAAAGTACGAACGATTTAAAAATTCATATCATATGATAAGGATTTTTTTATCAATTTATTTATTTATTAGCGCTGCTTAAACTCATAAAGGCAACGGCATTGGTTTGAAAACACCAGGTAACAAAGTCTTGAAAAGAACCTGATTTAATTATTTTTAAATAAAACATTTTCATTGTTTTCAAAACAATGCTATCAATTCTAAGGTGAAATTACAACACATCAATAAAAAAATTAATCATCCATTGAGCTCACCAAATCATTCATACTCATCTGAAATTCTTTCATCATCCATCTTTTCAGAACGGCATCCTGAAACTACATAATATATTAGGACACATAAAAACTTATAATTTAACTTTTATTATTAATTATAATAATAATTATTATAATATAATTATAAATATAATTATTATTATTGGCGTTGTTGTTGTCAATTCATCCAATTTTGTTTGAGAAGTGCATATTTTTACTGTTAATCTTCTTTTTTTATCTTTATCTTATCTTTTCGAAGGTTATGATCTCAAGATTATAATTATGGCTTTATCATTTTATTGCGCCGGAAGTGAAATTATCTTTAATGTTATGAGTATTGAAGTGGTTAATTCGAATTAATTTCTTATTATTAATTATTATTCATGAAAAAGTCTAATTTAAGTTGCTAAAATGCAGTTTAAGTTCTCTGTAAAAGCATTTGAAAAAATCCCTTCCTAGTCTCTGCGGTAACAAAGATCATTTCAACTCTTTGTTCCAATTGACGTCACCCAGAAGCACTCAATTGAGCTCTACTATTGAGCTTTCATTGATAACCAAATGTAGAATCAAATTCATTGATTGTTCATTTAAATGCTGCATTTAATAAAAATAAAAGAAACCAGGTAATACTTTACAGATAATATATTTTGAAATACAAATTAAACAATTTATGAGACAAACAGTTTTCCATCTTATGATCTTGAAAATATTTAGGGACATATCTAAAATATCTAAGCGAAAGTACACGTCGGAATTTGGACTGGTATAGATCCACTGCGGAAGAATCCACCTTCCCCCACTCCGCCACTAGCACTAGAACTTGAAGATAAAACTCTTGAAGCAACAGCTGCCTTTGCAATTCAAATTCTGAAAACCCCATCTTTTTTTATCGCCATTAATAACTTCGACGTCCTTTCGAAAAGCTATAAATTTGAAGCTTTCGACGCATTTGCTGGGTTGACAAAATCAAGATGAATTCTGCATTGGCATTGACATTCATTTTAGGTTGGTGTTGTGTTTGAAAATGCAAACTAAATTGCTTCTTCTGTGATTCTTCTCATTCTGTTTATTATTTTAACCGTATAAATTTAGCTTCCTGCGTTACCGTCATCTTTGGACAGATTGACTGTACCGGTAAACCTGATGGAGTTTATGGAACCGGTTGCAGATCCTACACGTTATGTAAAGGTGGAAAAGGAACCATTGTAGACTGCCAGCCTGACGAGGCCTTCAACTATCCGACTGGAAAATGCGAACCGTGAGTTCTTAAATTAAGTAACTCTCAATGACTTCTATGGCGTTCTTGTTAATAGGATCGAAACCGTTCCTCCTCCGTGCGGTTCGTTGGATCATGACTGCGATAAGAAAGATGACGGAAAGTACGCTATACTTCCAAATTGCACCTATTTCTATACCTGCTATAATCACCTTTACTTCGGTGCCAACCCTTGCAATAACCCTCCCGATGGAAACAGTAAGCAAATTTTTGCATCTTGATAAAAAAAACAACTAAGTCTTGTGATTTAAATAGTTTAAACCTCTTTGAATGTTTATTCATATTATTTCAGCCCTCGTTTTTCATGAAGAAAAACAATATTGTGATTGGAGATACAACGTTCCTCCACCGTGCGGCACTGCATGATGGCTAAGACATTCAACATCTTTTTTTTTACATTGTCAAAAAATCATCTAAAAGCGTCGATTTCTTAATAATTACTTATTAATTTCGCCAGAAACTTATTTTCAAGTAAAAGTTTTACATTAAACCAAACTTTATTCTTTGGTGTTTAAAAATAAATTTCATTTACAAGCCTTCGAGCTGATCATTTATTATCCTGGAAATTAGAAGTGGAAGCCATCTTGGGAAGAAACGTGATCTCGCGATTTTTACGAATAAAATGAATTGCGTTTGAATTTGGCTTTTGGTCTTTAATGCTTTAACGAATTAAGTCTGAGTGTTGGATTTGTCACTTAAAATTTCAGCTGGTCATTCAAATTTCACTTCTCGCAAGGACATCCCAATCTGTGCTTTTTTCAAGCGGTTTGCACTAATAAACCCCAGATTGAAAGTAGTCTTCTTTTTCTCGAAAGGTTTATGGTCTTCCGCTTAGTTAATTTAAAAGTAATAGTGCAATAAATAATTTTTGGAGCACTGTCACGCTGGGTTCAATTAATTGTCTCTTTATTTGATGAGATATCATCAAAAACGGAACTCTCTCCATATATAATACTTACGTCTTGAATGTATTTCTGATGAGACAGAAATAGTAATAATTTTCTTAAATGAAAAAAAAAGAGATTTTAAATTCATATTCATCTAATGTACTAGAAGATGCAGGGATTTGCAAAACTCTATAAAATTAACTAAAGCTAATGCATTATCGAGTACCTTGTGTATTAGGTTGGGATGTAAAGGTAATTCTTTATAGATTTCCATTTGTAAACCACCCCCACCCGGGGGTTCACCCTGACAATGCAAGCTGGGTGTTGAACACGACCTTTTGCCATTACTGCTTACATAAGTAAATGAAATTGCAGTCATTGTTTTCTCGAGTGTATTAAAGGACCCAACAGTTAGATAATATGATAATTAAGACCTATATTATTCCTTTACCCATATACCTTATTAAACCATTTTTTGTATAGAAGTAATAAACCATAGCTTTTAAACTATATTATAGTTTTGTTACTTATTAACTGGAAAATCTTTCGATTGCCCACTTTGTAACTTTTTAAGAACTGAGGCTTATATCCTTAGTTTTAATGTTTCTAAAAGATGTCCCCGAAAATTAAACATTAAAGTCATTAATATTTTCAAAAATTCAAGTAGATTTACTTAATGTATTAATACTTACAATTATGTGCGAATAAACAGAAATGTTTTATTTTTGTATCTGTTTAGAATCGTGGACATATCTCCGTGTTATCGCCCGCATTGGATTTGGTTGTGTCAACGATGAAATTATTTAGCGGAAATAAGAGGTTAGGTTACTTTGAAATGAACACGAATTTTCCAATATCCGCATTGCCGGACATTATACTTTTTATACAAAAAATCCATTAATCCTATAATTGTGTTGTGCCAAAGCTGTTAAAACTCGTTTTTCAAATTGTTGATGTTAATCTAACACGACGTTAACCAACAATTTTAGTTAGATAGATCAATTTCTTAAAATTTGATTTCTGTTTTTGTTGACCATTATGGTTTTGTTTGTATTGTCAAAAATATTATCGTTCCCATGTCACTTTGGTATTTTAAACCTCCAATCTAAATATTGAATAAATTAATTGAAACCCTCCTTTCCAATGTTTTAAGATCTGAGGAATCAGAACTTCTTGATGTCCATCTGGATGATGAAGACTATCAAGAAGTAAGGCACAAATATTTTTATGCCATAAATTTGAAAGTATCTTTGATTGCTCATTCATATAATTTTTCTAGGATGAAATTCAGCACAGAAACCTGAAAAAATCCATATATGAAATAAGTGGCAAGCATGGGTAATGATGAATAATAATGGTTTCAATGGTAAAAAGCAAATGTTTTAACAAGATAATTTTATTTTTCATTAGACAGTTGGAGCTCAGAAAAGAATTAACCAATAACATCTTGAACATTCAATCCAAAGGTTTGCGAAAGTAATTGGAATTTTAAATTTATTCATGAGACGTATTTGTGAACATAAATTCGCAGACAAGGTTTCTTTGGAGGACCTAATTTCAAAAGACAACAAGGATGAACTGATCGAAGTTAAAAAGAAACTCTTGAAGGAAGTCGTTCTCGAAAAGCCGATGCCAAAAGCCGAACACGAAAAGGTAGGAAATAAAGTGCCTTTGCCTTTTATAGTATTGTTTTGATGCATTTACGTTTGTATTGTTCATCATAGATCAGGAGACAAATTGGTTATGATGAAGCAGTTAAGGTTACTTCTGAATGGGAGCCTGTTGTGACAGAAAACAGAAAGGTTTGTGGATTATTTCTTCTGGTGTAGCATTAAATAATGGATGTTTATTAAATTGTCTTCATTAAAATTTCATAACAGTTCATTAAAAGATGATCTCTTGTTGCACTTAAAATGTTCTTTTATAGGCTGTCCAAATGAAGTTTCCTTTGATGCAATCTGACATTGCCTCAATAACCAAACCCAAAGACTTGGGTAAAGACCAAAAGGTTAACGTCTAAAAATGTTTCTTCTGGTTTTCATAACAAATTAGTCAAATTAATCCAGAAATGTAATTTATTAGGATTAATGGAACTTGGTTATAAGATCTTTGACTTGATGTTTTAATAACATTATTAAGTAACCAATTTTGTATACTGTGATTTTAAAGAATTAAAGAGAGGTGCATTGGTTAAGTGCATGTGAACTTGTAAACTATTTGATATAATTCGTTAAATGAATTTAACCTCTTTCAGCCATCGACAAAATTGGAGCAGGAAGTCGCCAATGCTTTGAAAGGATCTGCCAAAGGTCCGATGACCAGGGAGGAAGAGAGGGTTCTGCTTTCACATCTCAGCAACAATTCATTGCATGGAATCAGTCTTAAAGGGGTATGCATTGAATGATAGAATGCCTTTTTCAGACATTATTTTATTTATTTATTTATTCATTTAATTTTCAAGAAATTTCAAAGTAATCATTTAGACAACAGCCAGTAAATGTGATTGTTAGATAAGTTGGAGTGCTTCTGAGGCTCTGAATATGGCAGTTTATCGAGCAACTTGAATTTGAATTTTATTGGTGCATTGAGGTCATGTTAACCAAAAATTTTAGCCGTGGAAATAGGACATTTTTAAAATCTGGTTTCTATTCTTGTTGATCAATGTAAGTTCAATTTCTGTTATCTATTTAGGCTCAAGAAATGAGGGCCGAGTACATGAAGCAGAAGGCACTCGTATCTTACTATGCTGCTAAAATGAAAAGGCAGAACAAAATTAAAAGCAAAAAATACCACAGAATCCAAAAGAAGGCTCGACAAAAGCAGGAAGGACAGAAATTGGAGGTTTTGAAGGACAAAGATCCCGAAGCCTATCGAGAATGGTTGTTGAAAGAGGAAAAGAAGAGAATCGAGGTATTTCAGAGAATTCCTCCTGCAATCGCAATGTCTCCTTAAAACTTAAATTCTCTTTTCATCGAAGGAGAGAATGACTCTCAAACATAAAGGTGCAAGTAAACACATGAAGAAACAAATGTCTTATGCAAAGTACAATCCAGAGGTAATCAGTTGCTTTGATGTCTCATTCTATGAAAGTGATTATGTTAATCACCTAAACTGTGTTATTCACGTTAACCAATTAATTTTAATTTCAGAGCCGTCAAGCTGTGAATGACATGATGGAGAAGGGAAAAGAACTGACACAAAAGCAAAAGAAGATTCACTTTAGTGATGATGATGAAGAAGAGGATGATGAAGACAAAATTGATGATGATGACATTGATGATGAATGTATAGAGGAAGGTTTGGACTTTGAGGAGAATCTTGGATCATCTGAAGATAAAGTTTCCAATAAGAGACCTCTGGAGGAAGATGATGACGATGATAATGGTGGATTTAAAAGAAAAAGCTCCAAAAAACACAAGAAGCAGAAAATAGACGAAAGCGATGTATTGCTGTCCACAGCATTCGAGGTGATGATAATGATGATGACAACATTGACAATTCTTTTCCCAGCTCCTCGATTCTTTCCTTGATTTCTGATTTTCCATTTTAAAAATTCTTAACAGGCAGTCGAAGAGCAAGACATGGTAGTTGAGGACAAGGACATCTTGGCAGACTTCAAGGAAGAGAAGGCAGCAGTGGAGGAGCGAGACAAGGTGAAGGACGTCAACACTTTCATGGAAGGATGGGGTTCCTGGTCGGGGAAAGGAATCAAGGTTTCCAAGAAAAAGTTGAAAAGGTCGGTTTGGTGCATCCATCAATATTCTTTATTTTAGTTTAATGTGTTTAATTCAACTCATCATGTAATCAATTTAATTTATTAATCTAATTATCAATAACAACGACAAACTCAACGTCGCAGGTTCATAATAAAAGCTCCTGAGGGTCCTCCGAGGAAAGACCACAAATTGAACAACGTCATCATCAGCGAATTGAAGGACGAATCCGTCTCGAAGCACCAGGTGGACGCTCTGCCGAGGAAGTTCAACAACGTGCACCACTTCCAGGAGAGCATTCGGAAGCCCGTCGGGAAGCAGTGGAACAAGGAAGACAAGTACAGGCAGAAGATCAAACCCAAAGTGGTCGTGAAGATGGGAACCGTCATCGAACCTCTGAACAAAACCGAGGCCCTGAAGAATTACAAGGGCGGAGACAAAGGACGACTGGCCAAAAACGATCGCAAAGGAGCAAAGGAATGATGTTTCAAGTTTTGTTTTTAATTGTTCACGATGCCCGACGAGAATGCAGTGGTTTCAAATGATTTCCTGTAGAATCTTCGAAGTGTTTTGGAATGCATTGATTTCAATTCGTTTTTTTTTTGTGGGTGTGTTTGCATTTTGAATGCAAGTTATTTTCTGGCTCGATCCAACAAGTGGTGGAGTTAAAAACTACTTTATTTATTTCTTCTGAGATTCGAAAATCGAACGTTAAGTGAAGATTAGACAAAAAAAAGATTAAAAACGATTCACTCCTTGCAAAAGCTCTCCTTGCACTTGCATCCTTTGATCTGCCAGAACTTCATCTCGGTCGACGTACCGTTTTTGCACTTCATCGGCACCTCGATGGTCTTCATCTTTCCCGGTCGGCAGCATTTCCTCTTGGCTGGCGAATTCTTCGAAGTTTGGTGACGAGTAGTTTTCGAGGGAGCGGGTTGCGATTGGCAGTTGTTGCAGATGGTTGTGCTGATCTCCTTGTCACTGACGCAACCTTCGATGCTCAAAGTCACCATGTCACGGCCCTCGTGACACTGGCTCCATGTCTGAGCAATATTAATTAAGCTTTATTGTTTATAAGCCGATCGGCTTATCGATAAGTAACGTAACTTCAATGTTAGGCATATCTTTGACACGGCCGCATTTTTTGGTAGAAATTTTGTGTAAATATTCATTTTGTATCATAATATGTTGTTTTGTGATTGTAATGAGGGTGACTGGTTCTATTTCCCGCTGATATTATTTGCGCCTTCTTAAGAATTAATCTAATAAATAAGCATGGGAAAACTTAAAATTATGCTTTGGAACAGACAAGCTTTCATTTAATAACTACTGATGACAGATGCAAATGAGATTAAAAGTCTGACCAGTGATGCGTTTGGGTTGATTTGTGCTTCATCGGGCGGACACGGTCTCATGTAGCACATCTTGCGTTCGACGACCGTCTTGCAGTTTTCATTGTCGTTGGTCATGTGGATGGACCAACCGGTTCCACAAGTGGCCGAACACGAACTCCACTGAGAGACGTCCTTTATGCAGCGCTCTCTTCTACTGACGTCTGTAGGTTGTAAAAGTAAAAAGCAAATGTGGATAATGTCTGGTCATTTAACCATCAAGCCTTTGAAATGTTTGTCTGGGGAATCGAGTCGGGAATAACTGATGCTTCAAGTAACAATTTTAAAAATTAACCGAACCCGAAATTTTTCGATGGGCCACTGAAACGAAACCTTCGAATCATTAATATTTTATCTTAATTTTTCTTATTTCGACTTAAATGCTTTTGAAGTTCAAATATTTCAATTGAAAAAGTAATTTAAAAAAAACCTAAAAAAATAACATGAAATGAGTCTCATCTTTTTCTTCCGACAAAGCTCGAAATACTTACACATAAATTAAGTATATTATTTGAAATTCTTGAATGGCCTTTCTGGCAGCTACTATACAATATACAAAGTAATATTTATGTTTTTATATCTATACATAACGATATAATTGAATAAATTGTCATAGACATTCATTACATCATCATTAAACTCTTGAAACAACCAAGCGACAATATTGAAAAGGTATCATTTGTATTTTGGATGTGGATGGGGAGACAAGACTTGGCATGGGGAAAATAAGTTTATTGGGGTCAGGACGGGGTCAAATGTATGCAAGCATTCAATTTAAATTTTAAATCTGCCTCTCTTAGATCAGCCACTGAAAGACAAGTCAGGATAAAAACCTGGTTCTAAGGGAAGCGGATATCCATAAGAACTCGATTGCAAGCCGATGTTTATCTGGTGATGAATGTTCACAATTAACGTTTATTTAAGTAGTATTATAAAATAACATATTTTCTCAATGAAGAGTCGATTAAGACCCCCTAAAACAAAAGCGGTTAATCCTTAAGCATTAATTAATTGTACTCACGTGCTGAGGGGGGTGTGGACAGACCCACTCCCTGCAGCATCTGCCAGCGATGGAGAGCAGCTTGGCCTGTCCGCAATGTTCGCTAGATGGCGGTCTCTCCTCCTGAGGACAGAGCGAGGCGCATGCGTACTGACCGTTCTGACAACTACACGAGAGACTGCAGTTCAGTTGAAATTGCAAACCATCCTCGTACTTTTTACCGTCGATCAAACATGGCTCTCCAGACTTGGCTGAAAATGTTGAAATTTTTAAAAGGTTTTATAATCAATACCAATCAAGAATCAAATTTCTATTGACAAATTACTTTCTATGGAACACCTAGCAAGTTATAATTTAACTGAAAGCATGGACAACGAAAATACAATTCGTTTAAAGATTATTTGCAACCATTATTGACCTTGGTTCTGTCATTAATATTTATAAATGTCTTTCAATAAAAATTCGCAGGACAAATCACTTAAAAATATCAATCAATCTCAGATGTCAAGATGTCATTAAAAAAGGAATGGCTTATAAATTAAATTGTTGAGCGTCGAAATGTTTTTGAAATGCTGTTGCATTAACGCTGCAGATTTTCATCCGAAAACGAACGGTCATTGCGAACAAAAAACTTGGAAAAAGATCTGGAAACATAAGAAATCAAAAGCTACGGTTCAAGCATTTTATTGTGTTGGTCCCCAGGTTGCTTAAGATTTCCGAGAAAAAAACTTGTACTTGCGATTAAAAAAAACGCCATTTTACGGATTCAAATGAGAATAAAAAGCTATTTTAAATAACTTTAAGACGGAAATACAAATTTGAATTTGTTAAAACTTTTAAAAAATGTCGCTAATATCCTTCGAAATAAAAGAAAAAGACTTAATTTGCAGGTTGCATGAGGTAAGAACTGAAGAGAAATGCGAATGATCCGTGAGACGAAATAAATGCTTTGATAATAAATTGAGCTGGACATTTATTGGATAACAGAGTTAAATGCTTAAAAATCTACACGTGCCGCCATAATTGGCCTAATCATTTACTATCGAAGCTTTATAGCTTGATCCAATGGTTAACTTCCTTCAAGAGGCGGTAACATCAATGCAATAGTATTGTGAAGTGGTTAGATATATAACGTATAATATAATATAATATAACATAACATAACATAACATAACATAACATAACATAACATAACATAACATAACATAACATAACATAACATAACATAACATAACATAACATAACATAACATAACATAACATAACATAACATAACATAACATAACATAACATAACATAACATAACATAACATAACATAACATAACATAACATAACATAACATAACATAACATAACATAACATAACATAACATAACATAACATAACATAACATAACATAACATAACATAACATAACATAACATAACATAACATAACATAACATAACATAACATAACATAACATAACATAACATAACATAACATAACATAACATAACATAACATAACATAACATAACATAACATAACATAACATAACATAACATAACATAACATAACATAACATAACATAACATAACATAACATAACATAACATAACATAACATAACATAACATAACATAACATAACATAACATAACATAACATAATGTTGTAACCCGGGGTCTGATGAATTAATTAACGTAAGGATATCTTTATTGAATTTAACTAATGGCAAATACGGCTGGACGATTTGGTCGATTGCTTGTCCCGACGGAACTGCCTAATGACTCGAATCGCTAGATACGACTTCGCAATAAAAGATTCTGAGTATTAACTAAACTTAATTAATTAATTATTTAATTAATTAATTAATGTCAGGGATCCAACATTACCCCCTCTTTAAATCTGTTCGTCCCGAACAGGCTGTTCTGTTTCTCCGTGATATTTTGCTAATCGATTGCTGTGGACCACTTTCATTCTAGTCCTTGCTGACTTCTGTATGCGGTATACCACGTCGTTTATTTTCTTTATGATTCGGTATGGTCCTTCCCAATCTTTTTGTAACTTTGGCGACTTCCCTTTTCTTCGTTGGGGGTTGTATAGCCAGACTAGTTCATCTTCTTTAAAACTTACATCATTGGCTTGCCTATCGTATCTCGCTTTGGCTTGATCGCTATTAACACTTATATTTTTCCGGGCAACCTGATGTGTGTCGGCAAGTGTATTTCTTAGGCTTGAAACGTAGTCACATGCCGACTTAGGTTCTTCTGCTCTTCCGAACATCATATCGGCAGGAAGACGAATCTCCCTCCCGAATGTCATTTTCGATGGACTGATTCCTGTCGTTTTATGCACGGCTGTCCGGTAGGCCATAAGGAAAAGTGGTAGGTATCTGTCCCAGTCATCTTGCTGTTCACTTACCATTTTTGACAAATACTGTTCCATGGTCCTATTAAATCTCTCGACCATACCGTCCGATTGCGGATGTAATGCAGTGGTTCTTGTCTTATGGATTCCAATGTTTTCGCACAGCTCTTGAAATATTTTCGACTCGAAATTCCTTCCTTGGTCCGAATGTAACTCTAATGGCACCCCGAATCGACTAATCCAATTATTTACGAGAGCATCAGCTACATTTTCCGCCTCCTGATTTGGCAGTGCAAACGCTTCAGTCCATTTGGTGAAGTAATCGCTGATCACTAAAATGTACCGATTTCCCTTCTTTGATGCAGGGAATGGTCCGGCAATATCCAAAGCTATTCTTTCAAAAGGTACTCCCACATTATAAGGTTGCATTAGACCTTTAGTCTTCTTTTGAGGTCCTTTACTGGTTGCGCAATTATTGCAATTCCTACACCACTCCTCAACGTCTTGTTTGTAGTGCAACCAGTAAAACCTCTCCCTCACCTTCCTGATGGTTTTATTCACTCCCAGGTGTCCACCTGAGGTTCCGTTATGGAATTCTTGTAACACCTCAGAGACGCAAGATCTCGGAAGTACTATTTGAAGGTGATAGTCGGTGCCATCCTCTGTTTCCCACTTCCTATGTAGGAGTCCATTACTAATTTTCAAGGAATCCCACTGTGCCCAATAGGACTTAGTAACTTCTCCGTGCTCCGCTATCTGTTGCCAATCTGGTTTCACCCCAGCCTCCATCCACTGTAGTATGGGTGCAAGTGCTTCGTCTCTTAATTGTAGATCTCGTAACCCGCTTTCCGTCCAGGGTTCGGGAGCCGTGATACGAATTTGTCGACATTCCTCGGTTTCCTGTTTTTTCTCTGCGTTGTTACAGTGTCTGCAGTTAAGTGGACAAGGACGTCGTGATAGCGCATCAGCGTTGTTGTGTATTTGACCTCTCCTGTGTTCAATATTGAACTGAAAACCCTGTAGTTTTTCAATCCACCTCGCCATCTGACCTTCTGGGTTTTTAAAGTTTAGCAGCCACCTCAGGGAGGCGTGATCCGTTCTTAGCAAAAACGGCTGGCCCAAAAGATATTTCTGGAAATGTTTCATGGATTCTACTGCTGCTAATAATTCTCTCCGGGTCACGCAATAGTTCCTTTCCGCTTTAGACAGTGAGCGGCTATAAAATGCTAGAACTTTTTCTTCATTTTCAACTTGCTGGGAAAGAACTGCTCCGATTCCACAGTTACTGGCATCTGTATCGAGGATAAAAGGTAATCCGGGAATAGGATATGCCAGGATCGGTGCCGTTGTCATAGCTTCTTTCAGATTATCAAATGCTTTTTCACAGCTGTCGTTCCAGATAAATGGTTTGCCTTTTACAGTAAGCTCATGAAGGCTTTTTGCGATGTTTGAAAAGTTGGCAATAAATCGTCTGTAATAGGTACAAAGTCCTAAGAAGCTTTGAAGTTCCTGGATATTTTTGGGTACAGGCCAATTTTTTACTACCTCGACTTTATCTGGATCTGTACTAACACCTTCAGAAGACACGATATGGCCAAGGTATTTGACTTCTTTTTTAAAGAGTGAGCATTTCTTTGGACTCAGTTTCATGCCTGCCTCTCTAATCCTACTGAATACTTCTCGGAGGTTGTCTAGATGTTCTCCAAATGTTTTTCCGACAACAATTATGTCATCCAAATATACTAGGCACACTTTCCAATTGAGTCCCCTTAGTATGTGTTCCATTAATCTTTCAAACGTCGCGGGGGCATTGCATAGCCCGAACGGCATGACAGTGAATTGCCATAATCCTTCACCTGTCGAGAAGGCCGTTTTTTCTTTATCGTCAGGATGTAACTCCACTTGCCAGTAACCACTTTTGAGATCTAATGTGGAAAAAATTTTTGATCCCGAGAGAGTGTCTAAAGTGTCATCGATTCTAGGTAAGGGGTAGCTGTCCTTAAGTGTCACTTCGTTCAGCTTTCTATAGTCGACACAAAAACGAAGTGATCCGTCTTTCTTCTTAACGAGTACCACCGGTGAGCTCCAGGGGCTATTTGACGGTTCAATAACCCCTTGGTCTTGCATTTCTTTTATCATTTCCTTGGCGTTTGCTCTTGTAGCTAAAGGAAGTGGACGGAGGTTTTGTCGAATGGGTTTAGCACCGGCCGTATTTATTTGATGTTGCACGAGGTTAGTCCTACCCAAAGGGCTGTCTTGTTCAGCCATTATATCCTGAAATTCGCTAAGCAGATTTTTCGCTTGTTGATAATCTTCTTTTTGTAGAGTTTTGTCTAAATCTTTCAGGAGATTGTCCATTAATGGTTTAGACATAGTATCCCTTTTGATATGCTTATTTCCACTTCCATCTAATGTTAATATGCGTTCCACGTTCCTGCAAAGTGCGATAGGTGTTCCTGCTTTGATCTGTTGTTCCTGGTCAGATAGATTCATTACCCTTAGTGGAACTCTGCCGGTGTTCAGCTTGACTAGTGCTCGTCCTATTAGTAGTCCTTGGCCAATGCCCGATTGATCTTCGACTGCTCCTATACCAAATTTTGTATAGTCGCCTTCTAGCCCGCCCCAAATTAAGCTTTCCGACTGTGCCGGGATGGTCTCGTTTTGTAATACTTTTACAAACGTGTCTTTGACTTCTGTACCTCCGTAGTGTAGAGGAATCTCCATTGCTCCTTGTTGAAGGGTGCCGCCCTTCATGTCAATGGAAATTCCATAGCGTCGCATGAAATCCAATCCCAGTATACATTCGTCTGTTATATTGGCTATCATAAATTCCTGTTCGAATGACTTGCCTCCTAAATCCACTGTAATAGTTGTGGTTCCTTGAACTGGCACTAATTCTCCGGTGGCTGTTTTTAGCTTGTAGTTGTTGGTCGTTACTCTACTGTTTCTTGCCAACTTTGGTTGGACAATAGAAGTAGATGCCCCTGTGTCTATTACAAGATTATATTCTTTCCCTCCAATTTTCCCTTTAACCTCTAGTGATGATCCTTTTCCTAATGCTGTAATGTGAAAGACGAGTGGGGCATTTCGAGTTTGCTGAAACGATCTTTGCCCCTTAAAATTAGTAGCTTCAGGTTTTTCTGATTTATAGGGCTCTCTCCAGTACTGCCGATTTTTGGAGAAGGTCGTTCTACATTCTCGGGCTAAATGGCCAGGCTTGTTGCACCTGAAGCACCTTGGTCTTCTATCTACTACCTGGAATCTTAAGTTTCTTTGGGGCTTTCTGAGGTCATTGATTTGTCGAGCTATTTTTGTAATCATCTCTCCGTCTTTGTCCTTATCTTTATCTTTCTCCTTGCCTCTGTCTTCCTGAGCTTCAATTTTCTTTACATTCAAGCTTTTTTGGATTGAGGCTCTTGCCGCTTCTATGGAGATTGCAAACGCCAATGCTTCATGGCTGGCCTTTATTCCATGAATTTTTAGTGCCATTTTGGTTTCCGCATCCCTTATCCCATCAACGAAGGCGTCAGTTATAATGTTTTCAATGAAATCCGTTGACTGTCCTGGATGGGCTAAGTATGCGAGCCTTCTGACGTCAGCTTCTAATTCTTGGAGTGATTCGCCCTGTTTTTGCGTACGGTTTTTTAATTCGTTTTTATGTACTTCCAGCATGTGGCCATTCCCAAATCTTCTTTCCATTGCTTCTGCTATTTCTGAATAGGCTTTACAGTGGAGCATTGTTTGCAAAAGCTCGGCTGCCCTTCCTCGCAGTACCATTATCAGTTCTGTTGCTTTTTCCTCTTCGGTCCACTTGTTACGTTCAGCGGCAGTTTCAAACTGATGTCTGAACACTGCCCATGGCCCTTGTCCGTCGAATAATGGTGGTCTCGTCGTTTTCTTTCTTCCATATGTCTCTATTTTTGATTCATTGTATTTTTTGAACTTCTCTATTTCCTTCCTCTGTTCTTCTTTTAGTGCGTCTAATTCTGCTTTAACTTTTCTGAGGTCGGCCATCTCTTTGGATGATCTGAGGTTGGCTACGTCAGATTTTACTTCTTCCCGCAGGACATCCATGGATGTCTGGAATTTGGCTGCATCAGTTTTTACCTCTTCCCGCAGAACATCCATGGATGTCTGGAATTTGGCTACGTCTGTTTTTACCTGCTCCTGTAAAACATCCATGGCTACCTGGAAGTTGGCTATATCGGATTTCATATCCGTCCGCAAAGCATCCATGCTGCAAATCATATCTGACCGCAAAACATTTATAGCTGACTGAAGGGCTTCAGAATTTTCTTTCTTTTTTGGATCCTCAAACCCATACTCTGATGGATCGTGATTATTTTCCAAAAGCCATTTCTCGAGCCGTTCTTGTAGTTCGGCTTTTAGACCATTTGCATCCAGGCCTCGATTTCTTAGTTCCCGTTTTAAATCGAAAACGCGCAACTCGTCCAGTATCTTAGGTCCCATTTCTGTCGTTGAAACTCGCTGTCTTTACCTTTAGTGAATCGATATCCCTTTACGACGCTAAATCCCACTCCTGACACCAATGTTGTAACCCGGGGTCTGATGAATTAATTAACGTAAGGATATCTTTATTGAATTTAACTAATGGCAAATACGGCTGGACGATTTGGTCGATTGCTTGTCCCGACGGAACTGCCTAATGACTCGAATCGCTAGATACGACTTCGCAATAAAAGATTCTGAGTATTAACTAAACTTAATTAATTAATTATTTAATTAATTAATTAATGTCAGGGATCCAACAATAACATAACATAACATAACATAACATAACATAACATAACATAACATAACATAACATAACATAACATAACATAACATAACATAACATAACATAACATAACATAACATAACATAACATAACATAATATAATATAATATAATATTGATAGAAACTCTTGAGCGAGCGTTCTGACAGGGATCTTCAGAGGAATGGCCCCCTCTACGAGTGTTTCGGCCCTGAATCCTGACACTCTCGGGGGCTGGGCCGCATCCGTTGATCAAGCGGATGTCCCTGCCAGATACTTTCTTCCGATAACCAGACAACGACTTCCGACAAACAAACAATACTCGCACCGCCATTTTACGAAAAATTCCGCGAGGGCTCCGCCGTCCGAAAAACCGTCAAAGTCGCCACTGCGGCACTTCTTATATCACTTTGGTGTGAATGCCGTCCGGGGTGTCTCTTTCCTGGTCTTACACTGGAGTCCCTGTTTTGGTGGAGTGGACAGGGACGACTAGCCTCGCCGTGTCTGAGGCTTACCTTCGGTCCTTCGTTATCCAGATCCAGTGAGAAGCCGATTCTGCGGACTCGGCTATTTTCTGGACGAACTGTTTGGTTTGCCTGTTTGAAAGGCCTATCTTCCTGAGAAAGGCGTATGTAGACTTGCCTACCAGCCCTCTCGCTCCGACTTCTATTGGCAACACACGGGCGCTATAACCTTTCCCCTCTAAATCCATCCTCAGCTCTTCATAATGGTCGCTCTTCAGAGCATTGCTGACATCAATTCGGTCCTCCCATGGGACCGTCAGCTCTACCATAATGACGGAATCGGTTGCTGCCGACGCCAGCACCAGATCAGGCCGCTTGCCGCTCTCTTGTATCACCTGGTGGTAGTGCCTTTCTCCCTGCAGGTCTGCCGCAACTGTCCAGTCTTTGGCTGTGGACAGCAAGTCCCTCCTTTGGGCCATGTTCCTTTTGCGGTGCTGTGTTGAGCCCTCTCTTAAGAAGTACATTCTTCTTGGTGCCGCGATTTCTCGGGCATTTGCCTGGGAGCATGCCGTCTTAGCTGCCTCGACCACGACCTGCAGGACTTGGTTATGTCGCCAAGTGTAGCGACCGTGAGCAAGGGCGTACGTGCATGATGAAAGCACGTGCCGGAGTGACTGTTCACCTCCGCAGAGCTCGCAGCTGGCGTCTTGAACCAACCCCCACTTCTGTAAGTTGGACCCGGAAGGGAGCACGTCGTAGACCGACCTTATGAGGAATGCCAAGCGGAGGGGAGACTTTTTCCAAATGTCTTTCCATGTGATGGATCTTTGGATGACGTCTTCCCAGGTTGTCCACTGTCCTTGCTGGCTTTGCTGCACTGCCAGCGCAATCCTTTCGGTCTCCATCTCTCGCCTTCTCTCTTGGATTATCATGGCGGCTTTTGTCTGCACATTCGCTGTGGACCATCTTGGAAAATGGTTCCATCCGACTCCATGGCGGTCTACCTGCACGGGTCCTCTTTTCTCCTCGAAGGCTAGGATTGCCTCGGATTCCTCAATTTCTTCCTGGGCTCTAAATTTCCTTCCTGAGCGGAGTTGCGGCATGACGTCGCGGACCCTGCTGTCACTGGAGTTGTTGAGCGACCATTGAGTTCTGATTTTGCTGATTTTATATTCTTCAACGATGGATCTGAGGGGCAGCCTCAACCGTGTGCTCCTACTGTACAGGGCGACCGACGACAGCGAAGTCGGTAATCCGAACCATTTCCTTGTACACCGATTTATTTTCCTTTCCATCTCTTCTACCGACTGCAGGCCTATTTTGTAGATGGTCAGTGGCCACAGCAGTCTTGGTAGCAGGACGAACTGCAGGACTTTGAATCTGCCCTGTAGCGGCGATTCTGCAATCGCCTTCAAACCGTCGGTCATCCTACCGACAGTGGCTGCCTCCTGGTTTTTGTCGCGGAGGGAGTCGTCGAAAACTCTTCCCAAGCTCTTTACTGGCTCTTCTGAGACCGTCGGAATGCGTTGTCCTCCGGCAGTGAAGCACACGTCGCTGCGAACTCTCCCTCTTGTGAGAGAAAGACTCCGGGATTTTGCGGGCTTCAGAGCCATGCGACACCATTGGAGTAGATCATTGAGCTTGTCAAGGGCTCTTTGGACAATCTGCTGCCTGTTTAGAACGATGGTGGTGTCGTCCATGAAAACTTTTACTGAAGGCATAAACACCCCTCTACCCAAACGCATCTCGGGGATCTCAGCTCCTACTGCATTTAGTACGACTTGAATGGCAAGCACAAACAGCGATGGAGAAATGGCACATCCCATGGCTATGCCGATCTGCAGAGGGATCCAACACGTGGTGCAATCTTTCGTGGAAAAATGCATCACGAAACCGTTGAAGTATTCTTTGAGTACCTCAATTACCGTTCCAGGAACATGGTGGATCTCTAACGTCTTCCAGAGGAGTTGATGGGGCACCGATCCATAGGCGTTGGCCAGGTCGAGCCACACGACGTGTAGGCTGAGTTGTTTCCTTTTTGCGTTCTGGATCGCCTCCCATACCATTGCGGTGTGCTCAATGCACCCCGGCACACCTGGAATGCCTCCCTTTTGAACTGCTGTGTCGATGTACTTGGTTGTTGTCATGAACGTAGTCAGCCTTGCCGCTAGACATGTGAAGTAGATTTTCCCTTCGACATTCAACAACGAAATAGGCCTGAACTGATTTATGTGCTTGGATTCCTTTTCTTACGGAATGTACACACCTTCCGCTACTTTCCATTCGTTGTCGACTGCGGCATTGGCCTAGGTGGAAACTATTATTGTGTGGAGCAGCTTGAGCGTTCTTGGGCATCTCTTGTAGAGCAGATATGGGATCCCGTTGGGCCCGGGCGCGGAGCGGTTTCTTGCCTTCTTCACGACTCCCTTAACCTCCTCGATAGATGGAGCTGCCTCCTGAAATGGATGATCCGGGAAGGGTGCTTCCAGAATCTCAGTTCTCTGAGGAAGCGGTGTGCTGCGAAGAGCATCGGTGTACGTCTTGGTGAGGTTTATAGCATGATCCAATGGTTAACTTCCTTCAAGAGGCGGTAACATCAATGCAATAGTATTGTGAAGTGGTTAGATATATAACGTATAATATAATATAATATAATATAATATAATATAATATAATATAATATAATATAATATAATATAATATAATATAATATAATATAATATAATATAATATTGATAGAAACTCTTGAACGAGCGTTCTGACAGGGATCTTCAGAGGAATTGCCCCTTCTACGAGTGTTTCGGCCCTGAATCCTTACACTCTCGGGGGCTGGGCCGCATCCGTTGATCAAGCGGATGTCCCTGCCAGATACTTTCTTCCGATAACCCGACAACGACTTCCGACAAACAAACAATACTCGCACCGCCATTTTACGAAAAATTCCGCGAGGGCTCCGCCGTCCGAAAAACCGTCAAAGTATCCATTACGGCACTTCTTATATCACTTTGGTGTGAATGCCGTCCGGGGTGTCTCTTTCCTGGTCTTACACTGGAGTCCCTGTTTTGGTGGAGTGGACAGGGACGACTAGCCTCGCCGTGTCTGAGGCTTACCTTCGGTCCTTCGTTGTCCAGATCCAGTGAGAAGCCGATTCTGCGGACTCGGCTATTTTCTGGACGAACTGTTTAGTTTGCCTGTTTGAAAGGCCTATCTTCCTGAGAAAGGCGTATGTAGACTTGCCTACCAGCCCTCTCGCTCCGACTTCTATTGGTAACACACGGGCGCTATAACCTTTCCCCTCTAAATCCATCCTCAGCTCTTCATAACGGTCGCTCTTCAGAGCATTGCTGACATCAATTCGGTCCTCCCATGGGACCGTCAGCTCTACGATAATGACGGAATCGGTTGCTGCCGACGCCAGCACCAGATCAGGCCGCTTGCCGCTCTCTTGCAGCACCTGGTGGTAGTGCCTTTCTCCCTGCAGGTCTGCCGCAACTGTCCAGTCTTTGGCTGTGGACAGCAAGTCCCTCATTTGGGCCATGTTCCTTTTGCGGTGCTGTGTTGAGCCCTCTCTTAAGAAGTACATTCTTCTTGGTGCCGCGATTTCTCGGGCATTCGCCTGGGAGCATGCCGTCTTAGCCGCTTCGACCACGACCTGCAGGACTTGGTTATGTCGCCAAGTGTAGCGACCGTGAGCAAGGGCGTACGTGCATGATGAAAGCACGTGCCGGAGTGACTGTTCACCTCCGCAGAGCTCGCAGCTGGCGTCTTGAACCATCCCCCACTTCTGTAAGTTGGACCCGGAAGGGAGCACGTCGTAGACCGACCTTATGAGGAATGCCAAGCGGAGGGGAGACTTTTTCCAAATGTCTTTCCATGTGATGGATCTTTGGATGACGTCTTCCCAGGTTGTCCACTGTCCTTGCTGGCTTTGCTGCACTGCCAGCGCAATCCTTTCGGTCTCCATCTCTTGCCTTCTCTCTTGGATTATCATGGCGGCTTTTGTCTGCACATTCGCTGTGGACCATCTTGGAAAATGGTTCCATCCGACTCCATGGCGGTCTACCTGCACGGGTCCTCTTTTCTCCTCGAAGGCTAGGACTGCCTCGGATTCCTCAATTTCTTCCTGGGCTCTGAATTTCCTTCCTGAGCGGAGTTGCGGCATGACGTCGCGGACCCTGCTGTCACTGGAGTTGTTGAGCGACCATTGAGTTCTGATTTTGCTGATTTTATATTCTTCAACGATGGATCTGAGGGGCAGCCTCAACCGTGTGCTTCTGCTGTACAGGGCGATCGACGATAGCGAAGGCGGAAACCCGAACCATTTCCTCGTACACCGATTTATTTTCCTTTCCATCTCTTCTACCGACTGCAGGCCTATTTCGTAGATGGTCAATGGCCACAGCAGTCTTGGTAGCAGGACGAACTGCAGGAGCCAGACTTTGAATCTGCCCTGTAGCGGCGATTCTGCAATCGCTCTCAGACCGTCGGTCATCCTACTGACAGTGGCTGCCTCCTGGTTTTTGTCGCGGAGGGACACGTCAAAAACTCTTCCCAAGCTCTTTACTGGCTCTTCTGAGACCGTCGGAATGCGTTGTCCTCCGGCGGTGAAGCACACGTCGCTGCGAACTCTCCCTCTTGTGAGAGAAAGACTCCGGGATTTTGCGGGCTTCAGAGCCATGCGACACCATTGGAGTAGATCACTGAGCTTGTCAAGGGCTCTTTGGACAATCTGCTGCCTGTTTAGAACGATGGTGGTGTCGTCCATGAAAACCTTTACTGAAGGCATAAACACCCCTTTACCCAAACGCATCTCGGGGATCTCAGCTCCTACTGCATTTAGAACGACTTGAATGGCAAGCACAAACAGCGATGGAGAAATGGCACATCCCATGGCTATGCCGATCTGCAGAGGGATCCAACACGTGGTGCAATCTTTTGTGGAAAAACGCATCACGAAACCGTTGAAGTATTCCTTGAGTACCTCAATCACCGTTCCAGGAACATGGTGGATCTCTAACGTCTTCCAGAGGAGTTGATGGGGCACCGATCCATAGGCGTTGGCCAGGTCGAGCCACACGACGTGTAGACTGAGTTGGTTCCTTTTTGCGTTCTGGATCGCCTCCCATATCATTGCGGTGTGCTCAATGCACCCCGGCACACCTGGGATGCCTCCCTTTTGAAATATAATATAATATAATATAATATAATATAATATAATATAATATAATATAATATAATATAATATAATATAATATAATATAATATAATATAATATAATATAATATAATATAATATAATATAATATAATATAATATAATATAATATAATATAATATAATATAATATAATATAATATAATATAATATAATATAATATAATATAATATAATATAATGTAATGTAATGTAATGTAATGTAATGTAATGTAATATAATACACAATATATTATTTATATAGTATGATTATGTAATATATGATAAGGTACTCAAAAGATCGTGCAAACACAAATAGCGTCGGTGTAAATCATTTTCCTCGAGTATTGGATAATATCCCGTACCAGTAGAAAGTCGTAAATAAGAGAAAGCGTTGTCCATTTTATTCTATTTTTATTCATTCCTCGAATTTGAAATACTGCATCTCCTTGCTTACGAAGTTAGGACTGTGATTCCACTTCAAGACTCAATTTTCAATTTTAGTTTCGAAAATGGATTTTAAAAATAAAAAAATAAAAATCTAAAAGTTTCAAAGTCACGCGTTTTCTTTTCAAACCGAAATGGCATTGTTCATCTTGTCAGTTGAATTCTGCTCCGATGGTTTGTAATATTTATAAATTAAAAATTATCTTAAATAATATCCATCCATTTCAGTTAGGAATGATTCTAAATTATTTCGCAATCAGTAAAAATGTAATATTACGTTAAATATTTGATTAAAGAAAGAGTTAAACCTCTAAAGCTAAGTAAAATTTGAAATCTCACGCTTGCAGATTCCAGATTCAATGATGAGGCCGTTTTGAGAGGAGACGATGGTGTCGCAGAAGAGTTGTTTGAGAGCATCGCAGGGATGAATCTTGTCGCACGAGTCCCCTTGCTGTCTGGCACAAACCAAACAGCAACCGCATCCGTCCATGACTTTGCTGACTCCGCTCTTACACTGAACGGACGACTGGAGTTCCGTAAGGACCAGGGATCGACTGGATAAGGAATCGTGCTGACCTTTCTGTTGACGACGTCTCAGTTGAAACGACGAGTTTTGTTGAGCACACTGGCAGTGGTCCTCGCACAGAGATTTGAAACTCGGCCCCGTCTGCTTCTCTCCTAGCGACCTCTTCACGCGCAACCGCTGCCAACAAATTGGTTTTACAAATTTTCAATCATCATCGATGATGCAATTTTAATCAAATTCTTTTCCTGTATTTATGTCTTTCGGTTTATTATTAATAACCTTTAGGACCAAATCACGGTATAAATTTAAATGTAATTCAACTAATAATCTGTGCTTTATGGCAAACAATTTTCAGAAATATTTGAAAAATTATTTGCTGACATAAACTCATTCATTCAAATATTTATTAATAACGAATAATTTGCCCAAGAAGATAATTTTACTTCAATTGAAAATGTTTTATAATAAAATGCACTGTAATTGTTGACTCGGAAAGACAAAGTTGCAGTCGGTTTAGCGTCCCACCGCGATATAAATGACCTCTACTCTACAGGCGAAAGAGATGTGCTCCCATGGTCCCAGCCGAAAGGAAAGATAGAAGGAAGGACCATCAATGAAGGACTTGAAACTTGACAGTGCAAACTGTCTGCAATAAGAATTGTCGAATACCAAATAGAGACATCCTCGACAAATGAAATGTCTCTGCCGACCTAGGTTCCATTCCCAGAAAGAGAATGGCAAGAGGCCGCTCGTGTCAGCGGATGCCATCATTCAGCTGATGGTCCAGTGGGAGGACAGGATGGAATGCAGCAAACACGTATAAAAATAAGCAGACAAGTATGAAGATCTGTCGATGGTTTTGCAATTCGAAAGGGTACAGGGCGAACCTCTTCCCCATACAGGTTGGCGATAAGGTCTTAGTCGACAAATCGATTTACGCCTTCCTCACTCGGATTGGAGTGTCTAGCCGGGAAAGATTAAAGGTTATAGTGTCAGAAGCTGCAGGAGCGGCCACGTGCTGGATCTGGCACATGGGAAGCCAGAAGTCTTTGGAGGCCACAGTCGATCTCCGGCATGGATTCACTCAGCAACTGGGGAAATTCACCTGCCGAGAGATGTGGCATCGAAAATCTGTGGACTCGTACCATCGCACCAAAGCACCATTGACATCGACTCATTCGAAGTCGAAAGAAAATTCCATAGCCGAGTTCAGAAAATTTCAAAGTCTGACGGCCGTTCGAATGAAAATTTAAAATGCCACCTTGCCGTTATATCGAGTCGTCGTTTGAAGAAGACACCGAGAGCTTTCGTGGCCGTTGATGTCAACTGGGGCGGACAAGGACCGCGCAAGAAGGCCAAAGAGAACCTCACACAGTCGAAGACCGCAGGTCATAAAACAGTTTGAAAAGCGGCATAAAGAAGCAGACGAGAGCCTCCCACAGCTGAATATAAAAGAACCAAAAGGAAGATCCAACAGGGACATCCGGCTGATGACCGGATGCGGCGATCACCTCCTGAAAACGTAAGGAGATTCGGTTTGAAGACGGGGGATCTCCTCTGAAGATTCCCGTCTGTGAGTTCCGAAGATGGAGTATCGCATAAGTAATTATCATTATTATTATTATTATTATTATTATTATTATTATTATTATTATTATTATTATTATAATTATTATTATTATTATTATTATTATTATTATTATTATTATTATTATTATTATTATTATTATTATTATTATTATTATTATTATTATTATTATTATTATTATTATTATTATTATTATTATTATTATTATTATTATTATTATTATTATTATTATTATTATTATTATTATTATTATTATTATTATTATTATTATTATTATTATTATTATTATTATTATTATTATTATTATTATTATTATTATTATTATTATTATTATTATTATTATTATTATTATTATTATTATTATTATTATTATTATTATTATTATTATTATTATTATTATTATTATTATTATTATTATTATTATTATTATTATTATTATTATTATTATTATTATTATTATTATAATTATTATTATTATTATAATTACCAGAAAGTAATGATCAACATCGTCACCATTACCATCGTCGTCGTCATCATCATCGCAGTCATCGTTGAAGTGACGTTACATTAAAAACTGCAATCTAAATATGGCTCACTCTCAACGGAGATTTGATTCAATTTTACAAATTAAAGCCACGAAATGATTTCTGACACTAAATTGGATAACTTAGTTGGGGAGCATAATGAAAATTATGATTAATAATTTAAAATAATTAATCAACATTCAACTGCCATTTTAATTTTTCATTTTCTTGAATTTTAAATAAAATATTTCTTATTTTGTTGTTAATATTTTTTAATAGCAAGCATTGATAAGGGATTAGAAAGGGTTATTTTTTAAAACTAATTTACGTTAATAATATCAAAAACGTTTTTCAAGATGCAATATTGTCGCTCAACATTCACTTCCGTTCGTTCATTAAATTAAAATAAAACACTTAAATTTTTTTGTTATAATATATTCCTTACAACTTAATATTAATAATAATTTATAATAATAACATATAATTATTAATATATTATATATAATATTATATATTATAATTATAATTATAAATATTATTAATTATTATAAATTATTTTCTAGTAATAATATTCACCAACCAAAAGGTACGTAAATAAATGTAACAAATTAAATATAATAATAATAATAAAAGTAATTATTGGTTTTATTTAATTAATTATTTATTATTAGTAGTTATTTAATTAATATTATCCTTATTTTTATTTATTTTTTAAATTTAAACTTCCTTGAATGATATATTTTATCGTGATTCGAATCTCGTTATACAAGCAGACTGCAGTTCATTGTTTCCATGGTATCAGTAATATTTGAAATATGTTTTCAAAATAATTTAATTGGAACTTCATTCAATTTTAATATTTATTCGGAACTCAATTTATAATTTATTGGCCAATTTTTAAATAAATATTAAAAAAAAACAATGATTTAGATTTTTAAATCTAACTTTTAAATTTTTAATTTGATACGCTAGTAATTATTATTATTGAATCAAGGAAAATCAAAATTTACTAATATTTAAATTAAAATTTACTAATATTAAAAAATACTTAAATTTATTTTATTAATATTTACATATTTAATGATGATATTGAAAACTATAATCACAACATTCATAATTAATGATAATAATAATAATAATAATAATGATAATAATGATGATGATAATAATAATAATAATAATAATTATTATTATTATTATTTAATAAATTTGCAAATAAAAAAATTGATGGAGGAGTTGCATCAGTTGTTCCCGCTATCAAGCGACAGCACTGGAGATGATTTCGTGTCCGCAAATCAATGAGTGTCTCACGGTCATCAGCTGTGTGCATGGCGATGATGGTAACGATTGGGATGATGACGACGACGACGATGATAATGATGATGATGATGAAGCTGAAGATAATGGCAGTGTTATAACTCATGATAGTCATTGATGATGGGATGCAGATCCATTTTATAAGAGGAATGTTAGGGTTAGGGTTAGTGTTAGGGTTAGGGTTCGGGTGATTTCATCACATGCATCACAACAACGTGTGAGGTAATAAAATACACAAAGTAATAAAATCAAATAGATTACCACGACATCTTACTTAAGAATTTGATATTAATTATTTGACAATAATTCGATAATAGCACAATAAGTCTGAAGCCTAAGTTCATCTAGTTTGATGAACAATGCCGAGCAATCGATTTTGGACGATTTTTAAATTACTTCAGATTTTTTAAACTATATAAGTGCAAAAAAAAATTGAAAATGAACTGAATTTCTGATGAAATCAAAGGTTTTCAAAACCACGTTGTAACCACCATTGTGACGTTGTTAACGTTGTGACGTGCTTCGAAAATAAAAGACCAATTTTCTTTTTTTTTTGATCTATGATGAAGGTGAGAAGGAATGTTTTAATATTTTACATTTAAAAACAAAAAATTCAAAATATTAAATTTAAAAACTAAAAATGTTAAATTAAAAAATTCAAAATATCCTGAGGAGGACATTAAAATCGCAAAAGAAAATAAATAGAAACGCTTGTAAGCTGTGAACTGTGTTAGACATGTTAGCAGTTTTCCTTTATAAAGATGGAATGTTCAACTTTTAGTTTTATTAAATTTTTATTTAAATTATATTTAATAATGTAAGTTAATAAAATATGCTGTAAAATAGCATTAAAATTCTTTAAATTTAATATTTGTATAAGTAAATAATAAACATATGGTGCTGCAAAATAACATTTAAATTCTTTAAATTATTTTTAAATAAATAATTAATAATTAAATTAAATTGAATTAAAAATAAAATGCGGAAATTTTCACAATGAAGGAATTGAACGCAAGAAACATGGACCTATGTTTTGAAATTATGGATTCCCACCTGATACTTTCCATTTCTTGGTTCTTTGTACGTGAAGGATTGTTATTTATTTGTGATTTATAATTTGGTTTTCATATTTATTTATTTATTCATTTATTTATTTGTTTATTATTTATTTATTTATTTATTTCCAGTTATATTTATATTATATATTATATAGTTGTACATCCAGTCATCTTGGTATTCTATTGTTATTTTGTTATTGTTATTTCTTCCTTTTAAGTTTTAACTTACTATTATGCTATTGAATATTTATTAATTATTTATTATTAATTAACTATTTATTTATTTTATTAAACATTATAAATTAATTATAAATGCACTTTTTTCTGTACTTCTATGCTTTTCAAGATGAGAAACAATTTCTCGTTGAAAGATTTGAAAAGGCAGAAAATGTTTGAATAATTGACTTTCCCCTGGCGATAATTTTGTTGTTGATGCTTTTTAATATTATTGTTGCCTGGTTGTTGATTGTGGTTGATGGTTGGTTGGTTGGTTGTTGATTGGTTGGTTGTTGATTGTGGTTGATGATTGGTTGGTTGATGATTGGTCGGTTGATGATTGTGGTCATTCATTGATTGGTCGTTGATTGTAATTGGCTTCTCCAATGATTTTTATAACTTTTATACAATTTTTTATAAAATATATTTCCTTCATAAAACTTGTCACAAAAAATTCGACCAATTAAGGATTTAATGATGAATTAAGGCAACGATGTCAGTGGTTCTTAGTTGTCTAGAAATTTAATTAACCTGTAAATTACTAATAAAAAATTATTAATAAATTTAATTAAATTAAGTTTATAATCCTAAATGAGACGAAAATAAATTAAGAAATAAATCAGGATTTACTCACCTCATCACCTGATGGCTTGAAGAAGGCTTCCTTGTTCTTCAGTGATGACGATGACGGTGACGATGATGATGATGATGACGACGATGATGATGATGATGATGATGACGATGGTGATGATGATAGCAGAGGTAGCGATTTTGTTGGTGATGACGATGATAGCGTTGATGACGGGGAAGATGACGATGACAGGTGATGACTAGCCAGTGATGTTTTTGGCAAGTGACAGATGACTGTGACGCTGACGATGACGGCGAATGACGTCATCCTTGGTGTCCTGAAAAAGAGAATACTTCCAAGTCCTAATTGCTGATGTTATCATAGCTATGTCATCGTCACCATCATCACCTCGGGCGTCGTCGTCATTATCACCATCGTCGTCATCATCACCATCGTCGTCATTATCACCATCGGGCATCCAATCACGTTCAACAAAAGGCCTACTTCTTCGTCGGAAGCCTCAAAATCATGTGACGAAATGGAAGCAAACAAACAAACAAACCACATTAGTTTGGACTAAGTGAAAAAAAAATATACTACTCTATAAATACCATTAATCCATATACAAAAACATACTATTCTATTTATAAACACCATTACTTCACATACAAAAACATACTGCTCTATTTATAAACACCGTTACTACATATACAAACACATTGCTCCAAGTAGAACGTTCATTACTTCACACATTACTGTTTATACAAACACATTATTGTTTATACAAACACATTACTGTTTATACAAACACATTACTGTTTATACAAACACATTACTGTTTATACAAACACATTACTGTTTATACAAACACATTATTGTTTATACAAACACATTACTGTTTATACAAACACATTATTGTTTATACAAACACATTACGGCACACACAAATATCACTCCGCGCCTTCAAAGTGCTTCCCTCGAGAAGAAATTGATTTTTGAAGGAAGATTAGGTAGATCAATTGAATGTATGATCAATCGAACACGTGATCAATACGATGTTTGTTTTTTGATCACCAGAGCGAATGTACATGAGAGATAAAACGAAAAAAAAACATAATTCTGAAATTACTTAGATTTCTTGGAAATTTCAGATTGAAACCAGCAACAAGGAGATTGCATCAGGTTTTAAGCATTCATTTGGAGATGAAGCGAAGAATTCAATATTGTCAAGTGGGGGGGAGGAGAGAAGGGGAGGGAAGAGGGAGGGGGAGAGGGAGGGGAGGTGTATTTCGTTGGGTGGCGTTCGTAAAATAAATAAATAAATCTGTTTTTCGTTGAAAATTAATTTTACGATGAGAAATACTTTCCAATAACCTGGTGATTGGTTGCCGTGATAATCAACTGAGTGCAAAGTCGGTGATGATGACGGTGACGATGACAATGCTGTCCATAGTGGTTGTGGTGATGACGACGATGATGATGATGATGACGATGATGATGATGATGATGATGGTGATGATGATGATCCCCATTAGAGGGGAGAGCATGCTAGTGGCGATGATAATGATCACGACGACTACAATGATGTCGGGGATGATGAAACGAAAGACATAACGAGCCCCAATTGAAGCACTTCAAAGGGCTCCTGTCAGCATTGAAGTTGTTTAAATTGTCCCAACATAACATGACATCAACCTCATCGTCGTCGTCATCGTCATCATCGTCCAATTAAATTATTTAAAATAGTTTATTATTTATAGTATGTATAATTATAAAAATAAATAATAATAATAATAAATATAATTTAGTCTATATATTTAAATATATAAACTAATCTGGAAAGTTTCTCATTTATTCTCATCTTGAATTATTATTATTGTTTATTAAATATTAAATATTAAAATATTAATATAATATAAAATATTAAAAATCATATCAACCGTTACTAAAATGATAACTTTATCGTTTATCGGTAGCACATTAAATGAAAACTACAAAGAAAAATTATGAATGTTTATTATATATTGTAAATTATTTATTAATAAATTAATAAATAATTAATAAATTATTTATTAATAAATTTATTAATTATTTATTAATAAATAATTTATTAAATATTTATTAATAAATGTTTATTTATATTTATAATTAATTAATATAATTTATAATTATTAAATAATTTATTTGAATAAATTATTAAATGCAATTTAATATAATAATATCCGATTGATTAACAACACTTATTAAGTTTTAATATGTTCCCAACCAAAAGTCCTTCTATTTTAATGACAAGGAATTTAATGGAAGTTTCAAGAGGGCGCCTCGAGATGAAATTATATTTATTTTTATTATTATTTTTTATTATATATTTTTATTATTATTTTTTATTATTTATTTTTATTATTAGTTTTTTATTGTTTATTATTATTTATTATTATTTTTTATTATTTATTATTATTTTTTATTATTTTTATTAGTTATTATTATTTTTTATTATTTATATTTAATAATAATATTATTTATAATTTATATTAATTATTATTTATATTTATTTTTATTATTAACAATAATTATTTTATTTTATTTTATTTGTTGGTTTATTTTATTTATTTTTCTATCAATTTTTATAAAGCAATTTATTTCATGCAAAAGATCAAAAGTGGAGATAAAAATTTGTTTAAAATTCTTTTGGACATCATAAAGTTAGGAGAATGAAAGATTCATTGGACACATTTTCATTATCTTGTGCCATGCTCGTGCTTTAGCTGGCGGAGGCTTTGAATATAAATAGCATAATAAATATCGTTATTATTATTTATTATTGTTATTATTATATTATATTATATTATAATCATAATAATAATTATTATTAATATTTATTATTATTAATATTTATTATTATTATTATTCATCGCTTTAGTTTATTATTATTATTATTATTATTATTAATGGCAGAATTACACATGACGTTCTAAATGATATTATAAATAACACGATTAATAATGTAAATAAAATTATTTAAGAATAATATTGTAAAGAAATGTTTCAAATTATATAATGAGTCCTTAAACAACTTTGGCATTTTTAACTTAATATTGTCAATAATTAAATATCTCAACTTTAAGAACATATTCTTGAGTTTTTTTTTCGGATTTATTTGCATTTGTTTTGACAATTGCTTTTAATTTGTGGAGAAATGTTGGAATTCATTAACACAATTTAATCTTTAATAACATTTTATTTGCCTCAAATTATTTATAAAATTAATAATAACATTAATCTTTAATAATATTAATCTTTAATAATATTTTATTTGTCTCAAATTATTTACTTAGAGAAGTTAATAATTAACTTCTTTAGTGCAACTAAAATCTAATTGTTAAAGTTATTTTAAAAAATAAACCAAGTGAGATCAATGACAACCCACCTCATGTTGTAAGGAGTTTCAGGAGTTTAGAAGGACGTGAATTTAAAGAGTGGACATTTGCTGGACGCCATATTGACAGGCCATAGTATTACATCCACGGTTTATCTGGAATAATTTAATCTTGACGGGTCGTCATGTGACTTGCACAACTTTGACATGACATTCCTGTGGGGTGGTCAAACCACTTTGATGATATATGGAACTGAGATAACCACGTTGATGACGATCATGACTAAAGCGATGAAGACGACGACGTTGGTTTTTTTTTTGAGGATGATGACTACGACGAGGACGAAGTATGTTTGTATGAATAACGTACTGGCTATTGTACCGGTGATAAAAAATTATTTCTAAGGAACAACAACAAACAAATCAACATTTCAATCGGAAAAGCAATTCTATTTTCGCAGAACTTGCTGCAGGAGATTAGACTAGAGAATAAGCTCATGAATAATTAATAATTCATGAATAATTTATGTAAATTATTTTGGGATGATTAATTTGTAAATAAGTTATAAATAATTAAAATAGATACTTTACAAACAATTTATTAAAATATTAATAATTGTATTCGTTGAATATCAACCCGTTATTTATATTTGTTTCAATATTTTTTATAATTATTCTTTAACAAATTATTTAAGATGGAGATGATGATGATGATGACAACGATGATGATGATGATGGTGATGATGATGGCGACCGCTTTATTTAAAGTTTTTCAGCAAGGTAAATAGTCATAAAATATGAATAAATGTTTTCTATTATTTTACATTCGAAATTATGAAAATATTATTTTAAATATGAAAATATACGAAAGCAAGACTTCAATGTTGGTCGATGGGCGAAGGAGCCACAAATGAATGATTGAATGAAGAGCATTTTTCTTTAAACTCATCGTTCTTGGGGGTGAAATGAGTGCAAACCCCATTATCAAACGTTATGGCCCAACTTGTACTGAAAGTACTTGTACGGTTGTCGTTTGATTTGTCATTTCATGAATTGAATCAAAAGTACGATGATTTTGTGCTTATCTGAACATCTTCTTCTCTGAATACTTCAAAGTCTTAATCATTGATATTGTCATCGCTACCATAACCATAATCATCGTCACCGTCGTCGTCATCATCATCATCATCGTCATCACCCTAGGCGTCGTCATCATCGTTGTCATCATCGTCGCCATCGTCATCATCGTCGTCATCATCATTATCGTCATCACCTTAAGCGTCGTCATCATCGTCATTAACCGTCAACCGTTTATTTTTAAAATAAGACGCTCATCCCAGATCAATTATTGCGATCCAATCTTGCTTCAAGAAATCTTGGCCTTCTGACACAATTTGAATAATTTTCAATAAATATTCATGAATTCATTAATAAACCAGTTTTGTTTTTTTTTTTTTCAGGAGAAGCTGATAAAATAAATTTAAAAAAAATAAATTCAGATTATAAAATAAAAATGATGTCGTTTTGATCCACGAAAGCCACGAAAAGATTTGCGTGATTCATGAGAACAGGTGAAGAATTGATGCTTCTCTTTCGACCATCGAGAATTTAATCGATTACGATAACCCAATATAATATTACAATCGATCATTATAACGTTATAATAACGTATTAAATTTTTTATACGTATTAAATTATTCAATTTTTATACGTATTAAATTATTCAATTTTTATTAATAAATTTAAATATTATTCATCAACTGTCATCATCATCATCTTCGTCATCATTGTCATTATCATAGCCACCACTACGTCATCGTCATCATCGTCATCATCGTCACCGTCATCATCATCATCACCACCAAGAGGCCCTGTAAGTGAGTAGAGTAGCATTTCAAATCAACGAAACACGCAAGTCCCACTTCCGTCACAGTGAACCTAATAACCTTTTATTGTCTTTAATTTCTTCTCTTTTTTTCTTAATTTTCAAGAAAATTCAGGAGAATTAATTCCTTTAAAAAGGAAGCCAAATATTTGATCAGAGGGTCAAATCTTCTTAAAACTATTTATGATTATTTTAGCATAAATTCTTCATTAAAAAATAAATTTTTAAAAATTCTTTTGATCATCTCAAATCTTAAGTAAACTTTTAGGTCGTCAGTGCTGCGAATTTCTCGTGAACGATATAAAATGATTAAATAAATTTATAAATCAATAAATAAATGTATAAATGAATAAATAAAATTAAAAATGATTAAATAAATTTATAAATAAAAAAAATTTATTAAATAAATTTATAAATTATTAAATAAAATTACAGCATTCTATCAACCCATTATTATATAATTCAACAAAATTAGCCGAACAATCATAAAAATTATTTAAAAGCCGCAATATGGTTCTTTATTGTCACATCCACAGTACATCCAACCACAAGGAAACTTTTCGCCGATATCTTTTATATCCAATATTTAATTCTTATTCAATTTATCTGACAATTTATTTATTTATTTATTTATTTATTTATTAATTTATTTGTCAGCTGATTTCAAATATGTAAACCAATTGTTTCCATCGCCATCCGTTCTTGAGATATTCGAGTTATAAAATTTTTTATTTATTATAAATAAATTTTAGATTTTATCAGATTTTATCATTTAAACAAATAAACAAAAATACAATTTTCACACAGAATTTAAATAATCATCAGTGTATTTACTACTGCTTGAAATACAAACGCATAAACACGAACACGAAACATATTCTTTAAAGAATTCAATGACCAACCACGATTGAACGAAGACGTGATTGAATTCCAAGAAGCCCCTCAACCTCCCAGGAATCTCAACAGTCCACTGACCTCCCTTCCACAAATTGCATCCTTTAAGAAATAAAACCTCATTTCAATGCTCTCCTGCAAAAATGTTTCGAAATGTTTAATAAAATGGTCTCCATGCCGTTCGTTTCAATATTTTCTACTTTAATTTAAATGCATTTCAGATTTAACTATTGCTGCAATTTTAATGCTTCATTTTAAGAAATTAACTAACAAATGACATGCAATATTAAAACAATATTTAGCCTCCTAAATCGTAAAATTGAGTGTTTATGGCTGCCCATACGCATTTCCATGGCGAACAAAAATATTTTATAATAAATATGTTAAAAAAATAATATTAATGAATATTTATTAAAATGAACAAATAAATATCAAAATAAACAAAAATGCATTACAATAAATATACATACATGTCATAATAATAATAATAATAATAATAATAAATGACAAATTAATATAATTAATAATTATACGAAACATTTCTAGTCCAAATGAATTAAAATCTCAACGTTGCTTAAAGATAAAGAATAACTTTTCCTTCACAAACATTGGCAACCCACGTGATCCGAAATCTGAGAATCCGTGACAACACAACTTGTTGCGTTGCAACAACAACAACAAAAAATAAACATTGGACAGGATATTAAACCAGGGTCACTCGGTTCATTTAATATTGGGTCTTTGCGACATGTGCAACATGTCCCTTCTCGCATTTTTGCTGATTTTTCTTTTCGATTTTTAAACTGAAACTATTCTTTGGAATTCTAAAATTCGTGTTATTGAATTTCATAATTGAATAATATTTCAATTATTTATCGCCAGAGGGTCGCAGGACTTTCTAACTTGGAAATATTTTTTTAAACGAAACAACGGAAGATCAACTTTGCAGTCATTTTATGATTTTTGATTTTATGTTCGGAAGTTCAAAGATGAAAAAATGATGAAAAGCCAAAAGAGCAGATAAATTTCTTTTTCCACGAAAAAAATTGTTCGACTTTTATTATGCAACCAAGAATTAAGCAGTAGAATTTCTGCTCATCCAATTTAAATTATGCGGATAACATTCATAATAATAATAATAATTCATAATATTAATAATTCATAATAGTAATAATTTGTAGTAATAATAATTCCCATCTCAAGAAGTTGTGAAAGCATTCGTCTAGTTGCAGAGAGACTGACTGACCGATCACACGATTGCTAACTTAATCTTAATAAGATTATTTATTAAATTAAAAATATAATAAGATTATTAATTAAGATTAAAATTAATTGTTAATAAGAAAGTAGTTTATTTTCCATCGAGCATAACGTATGTGATGTGGAAACACTGGTTGAAGTTAACGAATATAAATTCTCGATGAAATTGTTCAAAAATCTACCATCAAACTTTAAGAATTATTTGAGTTTTATTTCGTTAAACGAATTAATTTTTAATATAAAAATTAACGCCTTTTCAAAGAAATCGTTTATTTATGAAGATATTTTCCCCCACAAAATCATCGGCCAATTTCTTCCTGCTACCCTTTGGGAGAGAAAGATTAATGATGGCAATTTATAAACATTATTTTTACGTCCTCATAATTCAAAATGTTGCAAAAAAAATGTTGACGATCAATCTTTTGACTTGATTAAAACGCTGAGAAATACCCAAAAGAATTGAGGCATCAATGACTGATGCCAATATAATGGCATTTATGTCAAGAGCATTGAAAATAATTTCAATTTAAAAGTAAATTATATATTTTGCGGAATGTAGTTTATTGCTTTATCCCGAACAAACTATTTCCTGCTTTGTCTTTCTTGACAATAATAATTGTCATTATTATAAAATGTGATAATATTAATTCTATTAATATTTATTGATATAATATTAATAATAAAGAATTATTAATTAATTATATTAATTATTATTATTATTGTTAAGTATTTGACGTTCCTTGGTCAAACAAGTAATTTTAGGATTTTCAATGGAGAAATATGGGAAATATTTATGCTCTTTTAATAATTTTAACAAAGAAATTAATGTCATGCTTCGACAAATTCGCTTTTAAATTAATAATTAGCATTTATTTTAAATAATTAGCACTAAGCAATTGAATAAATAAGAGTGATCTTTGCAATTCGACCTTGGCATGGAGGTGCAGGTAACACCTCAGGGCATTTTATATTCCCACTCCCGAACAAATTTCCAGTGTCTCGAAAAATCTTGCATTTTAATATTTAATTCAAATTACACGTTAAGTCTTAAATAAAGTTACTTTGTTAAAACAAAAATGGAGTATTTTTTAAAAATAAAAATTATGCATCTTGACATTACATTCCCAGCAAACGCAGCCGGGGGGGGACTGAAGGCGGGTTGCACGTTTTGCCCGCATCAGCTAAACAATTTTGATGTTATTTAGTTTGAAAATTCTTTCAAAAGTAGTCGCTGGTGCAGAGAATATTGTTTAACGTGAATGTGCTCAATAAATAACGTTTGGAGCTTTTTAAAGTGAATTTTCACGAATTAACGCTAAACTAATGGGCGGAACTACGCCTGATGGAGTGCTTTCTAAAGCCGTAAACGGAATAAAGGACAGTCGGTGAGTTGCTATTTAATAGCCGGGCAGCCCGCACGGGTCCCTTGCGTCCCCTGTGGACAAAACCTACGCGGGCCCGCAAATATTCCCGCGCGGTTTTCTCCGGGGTGTGTTAGCTTGGTTGAAAATAAATAGTGGAAGTACTCATTAGGATGTAACCGGCTATAATAACTTGAGAAATCCAAATGGAACTTTCTGAAGTTAACCAAACTTGTATCCCTTCCGTGTCTTCTCCCAAAGTGGGGGAATTTTGTGAACTACGGGTAAGCGGTGGTCCCACGAACTTTAGCAGTCTTTGGAGCTCAGCCCTAAAGATATAGAATCTTCGCCAATTTTCATGGATGAACAGGAATATTATACTTTAAAAGTTGGGATAGCATGGCCAAGTATAAATCAAGAGGTAATTTTGCAGTTTCATATTGCTTTTATACATGGTTTTTCGTTCTAAAAAAACTACGCATAAAAAGCTTCCATTTTCCTCTCAATTAAGTTATTTTCCTGTCGAGTTTAAATCCTGCTAGCATTGAGATGAACTTTGACGCTGACGTATATCTATTATTATTTACTGCAATGTTTGTTTAAAAGGAGATCTAAGTTCTGATACTGGGCGTCGCTAGGTTTAAAGCAATTAATGAGCGCCGAAAGCGGAAATCTGCCAAAAATCAATTCTTCCGATAGCATATTGTCATCCGACAATGTGAATGAGTTAATTTCGGAACATTTCGAATCTTCTAAAGATGTCGAAATAAATAAATCATTGGAGAATATTTTCCTCGACGGACCGTCATATGCAGTGGATCCAGACAGTACCAGTTTGGCGAGTAGAACTGATTCATTGCTGAATTTTCAAATTTTTGAGGATGAGACTAACATGACTGCCGACAAAGATACGGAAATTAAACTTTTAGAGAATTATGTCGAGGAGGGAGACACCAATAACGTAAAAGAAACAAAAATAGAATCAAAATCCTCTGTTGAAGTAACAACAGAAGAAAGAACTGACGTAGGATTTGAACAGCCAAAAGTCATAAAACCTCTATCAACTGCTGACAGTACCAGAAGTTTATTGAAGTTCTTTACTGATTCTCCTGCTACAGTATGTGAAGATTTGGAAGGAAAGAATTTCTTTGATTCTTTCACAACGATTCAGGATGAGGAGGGACTTGTGATGAAAAGAGATGAACAATTGGTTGTTTCATCACCTACTGAAATTCCTCAGACTTCTGTGGTGCCAACTGATCTAGTGAGTCCTTCTAATTCAATGTCAAATGCTGATGGAAAGTTGAATGAGGAGGAAAGAAAGGCACAATTTGATGATAAGCCCGTAACATCCTTGCATTTGGAAAGGAGTCGTGATATTTGGTTGCCTTCAGAAAAGACACGAAAGTCACTATTGACTGTTCTTCTCAATGGGCCAAATGTGATTGTTCCATTCCCAACATCTGAACTGACTATGCCTGGGGTGATCATTGAAGAATCTCTGGTTATTTACCTTCTATTCCATAAGCTAATTTAAAAGATTCAATTTATGCATTATCAGAGAGATTGATTTGTATGATTCTACTTTGATAAAAAGAAAATTACAAAATACAAAGAGAATTTAGACTTCAGATTTGCTTAATGGGTTCTTGCACTCAATAGCATGTCCGATACTACACTTAAACTAACCTTAACTGTGTGAATGTTTGGATTGGAGTGCCATTGTAATCAATTACATAAAATAAAGTACAAAAAATCTTTAAAAGTCAATCTTTAACGAATGTAATTGATTGGTCATCAGGGTGACCCAATTAGAGGATCCATTTTGAAGCACATTGGAGAGCAAGAGGCAGACAAACGATTCGTATTGAATGTTGACAGCGTTGCTCAGGATCAGACAGGACTTCAACAACTCATTGTGAGTTGTGATTGATTTTGATGATGATGAAGATGATGATGGTGATGATGATGGTGGTGGTGGCAATGGTGCTTGAGAATCTTTGTATGAGTCACTTGACTATTTGAATATAATTTGCTTCATTATTTTGGAAATAATTTCTTAAGTACTAAATTCTACTGATTTAAATATATATTTGGTTGCTTATTATAACATTAAAACATGTTATGCCAACATATGCCATGCTTTATGGAGCTAGGTGATCTTAGTGATATGGATACATATGCCTTAGATGCTGATTAACACTATTTGTTATTACTGGTATCACTTTTGTAAATATATAAGTACATAATGTATAAATATACTCATTATTTTAAAAATATTATATTAAGTTAGTAAAGGTTTATCTGTAAAACTGATTAAGGAATACTGCTAAAATTATGTTTAACACCAAAGGTGGTTTCATTAAATATTGTTATTTTAAATTGTTGACTAATTGACAATTTAGTATTAATTAATTAAAAAGAAAGTTAAGTAATTAATTATAAAACAAAGTTAAAAAACATTCATAGATGAATAAGGAATCCATAAAATTGATCAACAACATCAATACTTGATGGTATTGTATTTGCTAAGTTGATTGCAAACATTTATTGGTACCATTGGATTGTTGGTCCAATAATTAGAACAATTGATTTCAGCAACTTATCGCTCAAGACTTTCCTTTTTATTTCAGAAAGCTGATTGTTTGAGGGCAGCGGTTGACCTCACAAGCAAACTTTTGATTTCTTGTGGTCAGGGACCTGGAAAGATGAACCAACTGTCGACGCATACCCCGCTATCTGTCCAGGTGGCATCTGTGTTTTGCTTTCAACATTTTTTTTTGTCAAGCTCTTTTGTATTTCTTTGTACAACTTGTCATAATTAATTTAAAATATGATTAAGATAATTATATGATTCTTGAAAACTTGATGATAATATTTCAATATTAAAATTACTTTTAATTACTATTTTAAATGCAAAAAATCAACATTGTCAAACGTATAACTTGTTTACAATTTACAATAATCCACAATTGTGATTATTAGAATTAATTTATATCAACATTCTGGTCGGTCATTCAAAAACTCGAACACGTTTCTAGTTGTGGTTTTGCCGATTGGCTCTCCTGTCTCGTCTGCACCTCTTTGGACCCGCAGAATGCGAGTGGCAACCTTTTGGGAATCTGGATAACCCTGACCTTTATTATGAGTTCCATCAATCCAGGTTTCCAGGAAAGAAAGGTAAGTCTTGAGACGATGCCTGTTTTAAGATTTATTTTAATTGTTTTAAGCCATCCATTCCTTGCATTATATTATTAATTTAAGCGATCATGAATTTGATTTTAATTTTTGTTTATTTTAAACATTTTTAAAACTTTCAATCATCGTAATAAAATATTGAATTTTAAATCACATTAAAAAATAAAATGAAAGAATCTAATGAAAAATAAGTTGTTAAATACCCAAAGATTGAAGCATGATAACAATATTTACATAATTAAAACAACCTACATAAAGCAACATTAACTCTTGAACACTTGTATATTGTAGCTTAAATTACTCCGAATTGTTTTATAATTTGACGTAAATACATCACAAAAGTTAACTCTGAAAACTTTTGAAATAAACTGCTTCTAATCAATCAATCAATCAATCAATCAATCAATCAATCAATCAATCAATCGATCAGTCAATCAATCAATCAGTCAATCAGAACGAATGTTAAACTCAGGTTCAATGGTTCCCTTCGAGATGCGAATTCTCCATGCCGAATTTCCTCAGCACCTCCAAAGACATCAGGAGTCGCTCGACAGACTGTACTCGATGCTCTTCACTGTTGACAGGGTCTTGATACTTTCTTGTTTGAGTATCTCAATATTTTTTTGTTTGGGTATCTTGATGCTTTCTCAGTTCAATTCGGTTGCGTTGTTTTTATCATTATCGTATTATATTATTGTAATATTGCCAGTTATTACTATATTGTTTTACATTTTGTTTTATATTTTGGTACATATCTAATATATCAATTTACTAATTATCAATATATTATTATTATTGCAACAGATAATACAGAATTTGAAGTCCAATTTGCTAGAAGATGGTTCCAAAGGATCGCTCAGTGACAAGGAAAAACAAGGTCTGAGTGTCTCCATTGATTTGTATCCTCAGATTTTTTTATACTAAATGACAATTTAAGCTTTATTTAATGTAAAATACGCAACAGAACCTGTCCATAGGGATCATCACTTTTAGGAATAGTGTTCCTATGAGTCTGTCCCTTTTGGGGCATGAATTAAACTGAAGAAAATAGGAAAACATATGCAGATTATGCTGATTTATCAAGAAAAGTCTTCTCTGAATCTTTCAATCTTTATGTTTGAATCTCGTCCTGAATTGATCTTATCCTGAATTCTTGAAATCTCCATTGATTCATCATACAGTGGAGGATTTGAATTAGCATATGTTAATAGTAGTTGGGTCATATTCCAAGCTGACAAATAATTGTAACTGAATGATCAGGTTCACTGGAGATCTCTTCATTTTTAGAATCATTATCAACATCACCACCCCTTCTGCAGTCCTGCAAATTTTATCCAATAAAACAAACTACTGAAATGTCTTATCTAAAAGTACAGAACCACATTTCAGTTCTTTTGCTCTCCTGCTTTCAGTCCTTGATCCATTTTCACACTTTCTTGTTATCTGCTTGTTCTTCTATAAAGTGTTTTAAATTCAGTGTTTATTAACTAGTTTATTAATTAATTTGGAAGTCTTTGAAATGTTTTGTTATTGAATGGTCCTTTTCATAACTGCTAAGCACTTCCACCCAACGTTCTAACGAGTGGCAATGCTTCCTCTGCATGTTCATAGTTAATAATTTACTGACTGCAAAATTAACCTTAAAAGTAAGGGCATGACAAATTGAAGTTGAAATATATCTAATTCTAGAAAATAAATCAAAGATATCTTTTGCACAAAATATGTAAAATTTCAAGAATTTAAAGCCTTTAAGGAATGTTCGGAAAAAGTAAATGTGCTTAATTGCATATTTTGGAAATATTCCAGGCCTACTCTTCCTCAATTGTGAGAGGTGCACTTTAAGTTATAAACAAATGGTGAAAGAGAAAAAAATCAATTCCTGAAAAAATAGCCATAGTGATGGCTTTACCCTATAATGAGTTAATACCAGACTCATAAGATGCATACACTGTATTTTGATTTTTAATTGATTTGCTTTCAGAGTGTTTGTCTTTATGGGAACAGAGAGAACTGAGAATTTTGTATTGCATAGCAAATTGTCTCCTTAATATGAAGGTTGGTGACAGCATAAGACATGTTTGCAAAAAAAAATATTTGATTGTTTTGCTAGATATACTGACAACCTCCCTGCTTAGAAAGTTGTAACTTTTTTTTATTAAGAAACTACTTCATTGTTAAAGATATTTTTAGAAGGAGTTCATTTCTTGATCTTTAAGCAGATTGCTTGATTGCTTATACATTATATTAATTTCTATTAATTAAATATTGTTGTAACCCTGGCCCTAGATAATTAATTAGTTAAATTGCGATTAATTAATTTTATAATTAAGCACGTTAATAGTCAGAATCTTTTAATCGTAAGAGTATCACTAAACGTAACCATTTTAGGCGCGCTTCAATACTTCAGTCTAAGTCATATCTTCCAAGGGCCATCTAAACATTTTTCAATAAACCTAACTTCCATAACTAGGACCCAGGGTTATTACAATATAATAAATATAATTAACAATACAAATCAATAAATTCAAACAGGATCACAACAACAGCCTAAAGATCTTCAAGACACTCCTGATCAAAGACTGCAGCAACCAACACTACATCCATTCTGCAATGGGAAGGATTTACCTGCAGGTGGGTTTTACACATGAAAGATTCGCATCAACTCGTAATCAATCTTTATTATCCGACTTTGCCACGCGTGAACGATCACCCTCATGACCGTACCTATCGTTACGGACGATCGATTTAAATTTTATGCTTGCCGTCAGAGGTCGTCAAGGGTCGCATAATTTGCTTTCTGGATTTGATTTTAATTACTCGTTCCATTTACGAGATTATTTTACAAAATGAGCTCCCGATGTTGTCGGCTGGTAAAGGTTAATTATTAATTTAATTAATTTATTAACAATTGCAGGCTGGAGACGTTGAAAGAGCCAGGGATGAGTTCAAGAAAATACGTCCATCGATGTTCGGATCCGAAAAGGAGTTCCAAATTCAGTCGCTTATCAACGAGTAATTGAGTTTCTTATGACAATTGGTAATGATAAGTGATTGCACTTATGCTATATAAGCACTCTTAATGCTGCTTAATGGGATTTATTAATTATTTTTATTATGTTCTTTTCCATTTAAATCCCTTTTAAAACCACCAAAATTTAATTATATTCTAAGAGCTTTTTATTATATCATACAATATATAGCATAAAAATAATTATTTCTTTTTACATAAAACACTTCTGTCAGAGGATTTAAGGGTGGCATGCAATTGGCACGTAGGTATGCAGAGATGGTGGGCGATATATGCAGAGCAAGAAAGATAATAAACATTCATGTATTATTATCGACTTAACTAATTATTGGCACAGGTGGATCATACAATTTATCGTATAAAAAGATTTATAATTAACACATAAATGCCAATTCAGAGCCTTCGTTGAACTCGGATGCTCGGAATTCAACAAAGCGAGGCAGCTGTTCAGGAAAGTTTACGAGCTTGACCCAAAGAATATTCTCGTTAGTGGCCGATTTTAATAATTTATTATTATATTCATATCGTTATTATTAATAATTATTATTAACCCTAGGATAGTAATAATAAACTGTTTGCTTCAAACGAAAATACAGTTACAAATCAAATATTTAAACCATCGACATTTAATTTAATTTAATATTCTCCTTAATTTATTATTTTTAAATGTCTGAAATCAAATCTCTCTCTCATGACATTCATTGTTTACTAACTAATCAATCAAACTCAAATGCTGCATAATTTAAAAAAAAAATTGTTCTTTATATTTAAATCTTGGGCTTCTGCTTCACTCAAACCTAATTTAAATATTATAATTGCCTTCCTTATATGCTGCAGGCCCTGAACAACATGTGCGTCTGCTCGCTGTACTTGGAACGACTGAAAGAATCACTGAAGAACCTCGAGTTGCTGGTGTACACGGAACCCAAGTCATACCTTCAGGTAACATCTGAGGACTTTCATTCATTCAGTCGTTCGTTCAGCTAGGTGCATTAAGCGAATAATTTGATAATTTAATTAAATTATTTCCATCAACAACAACATTTGCAACAGGAGGTCCTGGTGATGAACCTGTGCACCACCTACGAATTGGAATCTTCAAAGGCCAACCTTAAAAAGCAGAATCTCTTGAGACTCATCGGTCAGCACAGGGGAACCGGGTTCAACTCGGCTTGTCTCAAACTAGCGTAACCGCGGTAAAACGAGTCAGAAAATTGAACACTGACGACGACGACGATGATAGCACATGACTGATGTTACGATCAGTAATAATAATAATAATAATAATAATAATATTCGTTGACGTCCAAACAAACGTTCGAGTGATTAAAACAAATCGACACAAGATTCATTCCTTTGAAATCATGGTTGAGATTAAGCGACGAACAAATCCATTAACGTAATTGCATAATGTGTAATTGCAAATAACCATCGGTTCGTCATTGTATTGTAATTAAAATTCAAAATTATTATTATTATCATCATCATCATCATTTCAACACCATCGAAGATCCTATCAAGTCGCCCGGTAAAAGCGAGTCCAATCTCTGCGAAAACCTCTGTCCTCTGTCAGAGAACTTTCGTCTCTCTGAGATCTGCAGTTTCTGGGGTTCCTTCGTTTTGTCTGGGGTCACAAAGTCCTCATCGTCTTTCTCCTTGTCGCTGGTTCTCAGCCTTCTCAGCCTTCTCAGCCATTGGCTTACCTTCAAAAGCCATTGCTATTACGAAAACTTACCGTTTTATTAACAACAGTTATTAGTGACAAGAACAGTCCATTGCTTTTACGTTGGCTAGAACCTACACTTAATTTATTAATAATTTATGTAATTGATTTTGTTGAAATTATTATTTCATTTTTGAATAAATTATTACCTTCTGGAACAAACAAGAGATGCTCATGATGGCTATTATAATGAGAATCCCATAAAAGATCCAAAATATATCCTCAGGTCTCCAACGCTGAATTTCCTCTACAGTGAACAAAATAAATGCCGTGTTAATTTATATCCATGTAGAATATAATTCTAGGAGCAAACGCATGAGCTTTTAAGAATTATTTAGGCCTGCTTACGTAGCAAACTAGTTTTCGAAATCAATGTCGATGCAATGTTAAATCGCAAAATATATCGATTTGATGTGGAATGGTTTGAGCAACAATGAATTAAATTGATTAAAGTTGACATTTGATAACAAGTCCATCAAAATTCAACCAACTTTCTCTTGAGATATTTATGTATTCGCCACCGACGCGACAGCAGATGGGTTCACTGCAGAAACAGTTCCGCTTGCACGTCCCACCGCGCCGAAAATTGGGACAAGCTGCTTGATTAATTAACCATCTGTTAATTACAGTTATTAATTAAGGCTTAATCATCAATTACAGTTATTAAGTAAGACTTGGGATGAAGAAACACCTCGCTTCAAAACTCGATCACCGCCGCTATCATGTAAATAGGCAGGATTCAAATAGTTTCACGATTGAAGTTATTTAGCGCGAAAATTCACAATACATGCAAACATGAAAGCAATGTTTATTTGGAGTGAACATTTTCAATTCGCAATATATAACTAAATATTCTAAAAGATATCCCATCGTGACAATGCACCATTTAAATTTTGAAGCCCCTACTTCTTAAGAGCATGTTTTATTACTTAATGAGAGATAAAAGTTGGTTTATTCGTAGAACTAAGTAAAAAAAAAGTACGACTTTCAAGATTTATTAAACAAATTCTTGCATAATTCACATATATTAGATTTCACATACATAATTTTGCAAACTTAAGTATTAATTTTAAACGAATAAAATAAATTTAATAAATGTTTTCAACTTGAAAAGAAAAAATTATTAGTCATCAATTTAAACAAACGTTAGTCACAATCAAATCACCCACGATAATTAATATTTAAAAACGTTGAATTTGAATTATTAAATCGATTGAAATTAAGAACCTACTTAGGTAAAGCTCGCCAGTTTCGTCGGAACAAGGGAAGAAATTGTGTTCTACGTCGGTTCTTAAACAGAAGCACTCTGACCAAGCCTGGAAAAATGTTTTCCAATTTCATTTCAACGAAAACATTTCGGGTGTTTCAAACCGATTAAAAATGTAAACATATCACGATCGATACTTCTGGCTAGCACAGAACGGATTTTATGGAAAACAAATATTTTGTTAAATAAATCAAAAGGACAAAAGAAATCTACAATTTCTTAAAATTTTCCTGAAAATAAGACGACGACATAAAGATAGTAATTATAAAAACAAAAATTGACGAAAAATATCACCTTGGGATTATAAAATGCGAACTTAAAGTTTATGTTTCTGCATCCTACGAGGCACATGGCCAGCGTTAAGTTGCAGCCAGGATCAGATTTGGAAAAGTCCCTCACTTCTGTGGTTTCGTTACCCATCACATAACAACCTCTGCTCAAACTGGATATATTGCCTGGATGGATAGATGGATAGACGGACGGACGGACGGATGGATGGATGGACGGATGGATAAATAACAATAGCTAATCAATAACAATTAGCGATGAATAATAACCTTTGTAAACACACTCCGTTTGGTTATCAATTTGGAGGCATTCCTCAAAACTTGTGCAGTCATTTTCTACACATTTAAACTTGCACCTTTCCTCCTCGTAGTACTCTTCCTCATCTTGATTCAATGATTCAAATACAATTTACACTTAATGGACTCAGGTAATTAGAATATCAATTAATCAATTATATCAATTAATTAAAATTATATTACGACAGATTAATTTGATAATTAATTTTGGCTGTGAAGTTCTTCAATAATAATCTAACGTAACATAGGCAGATAAATAGCTTTAGTACTTTTTTAATACAAAAATATGAAATTCATAACTTCCAGCCATCCATAAGATCAGTTATGTTAACTGGACACTTTTAATAAACTTGACCTCACGTGATTTAGTTTGTTGACACCCCGGATTATAACAACATTTAGATATAATGTAAATATATTATTATTATTATTATTATTAATTACTTAATTAAGTAATAAATAAACCTCTTGCGCGATGCAACACAAAATGCAGCATTAAAGGCAAAGTAAACAGGCTTAATTTGGATAATTTGAATTTCAGATATAAAAGCACATGTATGAGCTTAATTTAAGATTTCACATGCACTCCAAACAAATAATTCACGAGTAATTTGGTAAATTAATCTCACTTATTGATGTTTATATCAATTAATTAATTAAACGATCTCGAAATTAAGTTTAAAACCGATATTTACGAATATTTTTAATAAAAAACGCTTTTTTATTTTTAAATTAAAGTGCTATTTTGGTTAAATCCATTTTTTTTCTTGCTGCAATTCCTGAAAATATTTACCCACTCCACTCGCATCGAGTTGTTTGCAGAGCAATTGAACGACAAAACACAAGAAAATCTCTCTCCTGCCCATCAATGTTTTTGTTTTCAAGCAGGTCCGTGACGTAGAAGAAATTTATATAGCGCCGTAATTTTAGGAAATAAATAATCTAAACGATCATTGAATTGAGCCAGATCCGAGAACATCCTCTTGGGAGAGCTTTATGTGGCGCTCACTTTCCTCTGTAGAACTTGATCTTCGTGGCGGGAAGGTGGTGTCTCAACTTGCAGACGGGTTTCGTCTCTGGACTCCACTTCCCATCGACGCAAGTGGCGCCCTCTGATCCCACGAGTTCGTATTCCTTGTTGCAGCGAAATTCGATCTGAAATATTCATTCGGTTTCCTGTAAGGATGATTACGATGACTGCACGAGTAATTCAATTTGCTTTTATTATATATAATTAAACTAAATATGTTATTAATTATTATATGTTAATAAACATTATTATTAAAATTAAATTAAAATTAAAATTATTAAAATATTATTATTATTAAACATGCGTAACATACATGATATATTGCCAAAATATCTTAGACAATAATTAATAAAATCAAACTTTACCTCAAATAATTATGACTTAAATGTGAATATCAGCTGTTGTTTGAAATTAATAATTTTGTTGTAAAATATTTAAAAATCAGTGGAGTGAAAACAATTGAAGTAATTGCTACAAATTTATAATAACTTCAATTACATAATAAATATATGATAACAAGCAATTTATATGATCATAATATAAAATTATTAATTAATTATTATATTATTATATAAATAATACCAATTATTATATAAATAAGTTAGAAGACCATTTCATTCTGTCCAATCTTCCTGACATATGGTCGGTATTGAAACTTTCCTTTGACGCCAACGAGCAGAATGAAACCATTTTGAAGTCCACCGGGATAATCGCATGTTTCTGATGAATTAGTTGTTGTTCTTGATGATGATTATTATAAATATTATTACTATTGTTATTATTATCATTATTATTATTATTATTATTATTGTTATTTTGTTCATGAATAGTTCATTACTATGTCTTAAACAATCAAAAGCTAAATCTAGTCAAAAGATATCACGTCATAACTTTACGAAATATCAATTCAATTTCGAAATTTTATCTTCAATTTTCAATTAATTAAACTTAAATTAAACTTCAACGTCAGATGGAAGTCCAAGTGAAATAGTAATGTCATCTAGAAGTTCATCGGAACATTGTTTTAAAGGTTCAATTTCAATTTTTCGATTTTAATTTCCATGTAAAAGGTTGTTTACATTTAAAATTAAATGTTGGACGCGTCTCAGACGATTCATCGAAAAGTCAAATGCGACAATTTAGAAGGATTTGTTGGGGGATTTATTGAAGCATCTCTTGGCAAATCGAAAAAAATTCTTTCAAGATCGAAATTCGTCTCAAACACAAGTTTTTCAAAGAATATCTAAACATGCAATCGGCATTGGACGCTTCTATGGCTCAAACCGTAGAACTGTGTCTACGAACAAATGGCTGAAGTGAGGTGAATCGAAGCAACACTTACTTTGTTTACAAACAGCATTTGTTGCTGGACCGATCCAAGATCCGTCTAAACACGTGACGGTGTCTTCACCATCCAGCGTGTACCCGGCATCGCAATAATATCGAGCCTCGTCTCCGTGTTTGGTTTTGAAGATGCGGAAGAAACCATCCTTCAATTCTGGGGGTCGAACCGAAGAACAAGATTCTGAAAGAAAATTTTGCTTCTGAAAGAATATTTCATCCTGAGACGCGTCCATCCTATTATTAAACAAGTGTTATGGCTACAAAAAATAAATTGTCTAATTAAATTAATAAATGAAATTATTAAATTAAATTTAAATTATTAATTTATTTATTGATTATAAAAGCAATTGCATTTTGTGCTAGCAAGCAGTTCCAATAGAAGCCAATCAACAATTATCCAATGAATATTTGATAATGAAGTCCTGCACTTTCAGTTCATTTTCCGGCGTCGATCGAAAAATTATTTTAAATATTTAAATTTAAATTTAAATTTTTAAAATTATTTTAAATATTTAAATTTAAATTTAAATTTAAAAGTTGATTCTAAAATGAAAAAAAATCGAGAGAATTTTACGAAGGAAGTCCATTCGATTTCCTCGCATCACGTGATAATTTAAAACAAAATAAGGCTTTTTAAAGGTTCAAAAGTAATTCTGTGAACTGTAATAATTACATGCCAATAACAGTGTGAATAAAATATAGAACTAAAAAATAAAATAAATAACTAAATTAATTAATTAATTAAATAAATCTTAATTATCCTCATAATTTTCATTTTGATTTATCCCAATTATATTATACGTTACCAAAATTAATATTACGAACTGAAATTATCCATCAAAATCACCATCATCGTCATCATTATCGTAGTCGTCGTCGTCGTCACCAACAACAACAACAACGTCAACAACAGCAACAACAACAACAGCAACAAAGATCGTACTTTTACTGGGTTGGCATTCCACTTGAGGCTGCCACTGGCCGTTGCTGCACTCGGGCAAAAGTTCAAGGACGTATCCAGGTTCACAGGTGAAGTTCAACTTGTATCCGTGGTCAACGAATGATCCTTCAACGTCCTGTCTGCTCAACTCACCCTTGTGGGGTTTTGGTATTCTGCACTTGCCTGTATTAACAAGCAACTGAATTTGATAACATAATAATAATTATTATTATTATTGTTATTATTATTATTATTATTGTTGTTGTTGTTGTTGTTGTTGTTGTTGACGTCTTCGTTGTAATAAACTAAATTTAGACTAAATATAATTAAAACATTATATTATTATTAAACTATTACTTGTTTTTTTTTAAGATGTTTATAATAAGTTTGGCAAATATAATTTCAAGTCTAACAAAGAATTCGAATCATTTATTTTATAAAAAGCGATAAATTGGAAATAATTTGTTTCGCAAAATGCAAAGTATTTATTTTAAATTTTCGAACATTTGTTTTACTGCTTCAATTATTCCTTTTACGAGCACCTGGTGACCTTTCAATTGAAATGAATTTATTTTTCCTCATGTTTATGTATTTGTGTCCGACCAATACGTTAGCAGCGTGACATTTAAGTTCAATAACATATCAAGAGGATATTTTTAATTTATTTATATTTATATCTAATTAATTAATCAGGTCTTATGTATCACATATTAATAATAATAATAATAATAATAATAATAACTTAATTAATAATCCTCTTGAGTATTCATGAACTCACTGTAGCATCTTGTGACGGGATTGGTCCACTGTCCGTGTTCATTGCATGTCGTGGTCAGACTGTCATCGAACGACTTGGAATTTCCAACGCATCTAATAAAAAAAGAGCACACACACACATACATACATACACACATACACACGTGCACCAATCAGCTTTCCAAAAAATAACCATTTCTAAAATTGGAATTTAACATTTTATTCCATAATTTCGAATGCCAAGAAAATGGGTCACGATATGCAATCATCGTAAATTGTAAGATATAAATGAGTTGAAATAAATAATTATATCTAAATGCAAGGACACACAATAATGATTATAAAGTAAATGATAACATTAATGTAAATTATTAATTGAATAAATAATTAAAAATAATAATAATAAGGATAATAATAGTGGAAATAAAAATAAACTTGTGAATTTCCATTCATTCAAGATTAATCTCAGACTGGCCTTGGATTAACTCCGCCCACCTAATCACCATGCCGACCGATAAGGGATTATCCAGGCGCGTGAAAATGTGGCTCAATAAATTACGTGGACGGATATTTGAAGGAGTTAAAAAATGTAATTTCTTTTGATTTGATTTTTAATTTATTCGATTCCTAAATTATAAACTTTTTACTAAATTTAATATTAAATGTATTTTTAGTTTATATAACTTTTAATATATTATTATTATTAATAATAATAATAATTCAATTTACTCTTTAATTCAAGTTAATTTCAAATATTACAAGCAAATAATTTTACGATTGGAACCTAAAGTGAACTGTGGTGTTGAAGATGGTGTCGGTCGTGCTGAAGTAAACGTTATCAGTTGATTCCAGTGGTTTGCAGTGGATAACTGCAATTAATATTTTTATTATTATTATTAAATTGTAAATTATAATAATAATATAATTATTAATATTAAATTGCAAAGTAATAATGATATTATTATTATTATTATTATGATTATCATAGAATATTATGACTGCCAATAACTTAGATATTTTCAAATATTTTTCTGCATTTATTGCGTAATATTTCAATTAAATGATACGAAATGGATGATTAAAACCGGAGTGATTACTGCGTCAATAGCCAAAATTATATAAATTAAGCAATATAATTAACTATTAATTATTATTATTATTATTATTATTATCCACCTTGACAGTATGGCTGAATACCAGACCAGGTAGCATCCTTGAGGCACTTTCTGCTGGCATCACCAACGAGGTCGTGACCTTTGAAGCACCTGTATTTGATCATCGATCCAAAAGAGAAATCATTGCCATCCACGTGTCCGTGCTCAAGGGGATGTGGCTTTGGGCAGACCATCTCTGAAGCAAGCGTCGCGGCAGCGGTCACGATCATTATCTTCACAATATCATCACCATTATCATCATCATCGTCGTCATCATCATCATTACCATCGTTTGAATGAAACTATGAGTCATTCTTCCCTCTAAAAAAACTTTGAATTTACAAGAAATATTCCAGCGATACCAATGCGATTAACTGTAAATAATTCCACGCAACATCCGCAAATTGGTTCAACAAACAACAGATAAATACATTTATAAACCGCTTAATTCTGCAAATTTCCACGTAAATGAGGACATTTGCATGCAACTACTGGCAACTATCATCAACACCAACACCACCATCATCGTTATCATCATCACCATCTTGTCTCATTATCCCACATCATCACAATCATCACAATACCATCATCATCATCATCGTCGTCGTCATCATCAAAACAAGTCGAACTCACGTCTGCATTTGGGCAGCTCTCCCGACCACGTGCCGTCCTCCTGACACGTTCTCACCTGGTTCCCATCCAAGGTGTAACCAGGTAGGCAGGTGTAATTCACTCGGTCCTCATAGTGGTACTTGGTGCCTATGAGGCGGTGACCATTTGGAACGTTGCCAGGAAAAGGACACGGGACGGCTGTAGGTGATGATGACGATGATCATGATGGTGGTGATGATGATGATGACGATGATGATTATTGTGACGATTTCTCCTATTAAAAAGTATAATAATTAATTTCTACGAGTAAAATCAGAATGCTTTCTTCCTTGAGAGGGTAACAATAATAACATTTCAAAGCTTTGTCTTTTCGAAACTGCCACAACAGCCTCCCTATGGAAGTGACGCTACATTATTATGGTCTCGTCTGGTCTTAAATATCTAAAGAAAGCGCTAGTCGAAGTCAGCATTTAATTAATACATTAAATTACCATTTCTAATATTACGGCAATGCATGACAGAACAAAAATATCTTTAACGAATTATTTCTTAAATTATAGCTTGAAATTGCAATTGGAATTTCGTAATTACTGGTGGATTTCAATGAATTATATCTTAAATTATAGCTTGAATTATAATTTGGATTTCCTAATCACATTTCCTAATCGCATTTTCGAATGAACGAGATTTGACTGAATTGAAATTCTTAAGGCCCCAATTCAAATTGAAATCATTCAGAAGAACTGTATTCAATTCGAATGAAATGAGCCAAGCTTCATTTTCCAATTTAAATGAATTAAAAGTTTAAATCCGTTATTCAATACTTTTATTATTACCAATAATATTATTATTATTATTATGATAATCATTATTATCATAATAATAATAATAATAATTGTGACTATTAATGTTATTTAAGAAAAAAAGAATAAAAGAAAAAGGTGTCTCACGAGAGCAGGTGATGTAGGGTCCTATCCACCTGCCCTCCCCAACGCACATGGCCCTCTGGTACCCTGACAACTCGTAACCAGGGACGCAGTTGTACACGAATTGAGTTCCGAGTGGATAACTTACGTCATCGATGACGTCATTGTCGTGGCTAATTTTCCTTTCGACTTTCATTTCTTTGTTGTTTTTAAACTTGAACATTGACGACGACGACGATGATGATGATGATGATGATGATGATGACGATGATGACGATGATGATGACACCGATGAGGACGTCACATTGAAGACCGCGTTCGAAACTGTGGGAGGAGCTTTGCAAACACCTGGTAACCAAAGACCGTGCATCGTGTTGTGAATTTTTATCTTATTTACTTTAAGTTTAAATTATTTAACACAAAAAAAACATACAAAATGAATTTTAAGATGTAAAAGAAAATCTGATTTTTGCTCGAGGAATTTCAAATATTTTGATGAAATAACGATTGAATTTTTTAAATTTAATTTTAAAATATCCTTTGATGTTTTGATGTTTGATTGAAGGTGCTTTTAAAGTGGTTTACTTTTAAAATTGCATGTTTACAATCTTATTCCATTCAACAAACAGCTTTCATAATTTTTTTGTTGTAAAGTAATTAAATTAATAAATTATTCAAATGACTTTAAATAAATAACGCAATTAAGTTTACAATTAAAAATAATCGATTTTATGTTCCAGGCATTCAACTCGATCTCTCCTAATGGAGTGCATCCATCCGTCCGTCCGTCCGTTAGTTAGTTCGTTCATCCATTCAGGACCAAGGTTGAATGCGTGCAAATGATGAGCGATGATCGCAAATGGAGCGCTGGGACTTTGAAGCTTCGAGGATGAATGCATGAAATCCATCAAATTGAAGATGGAATATTTGAAAACCAACAACGTTTGCAATTTCTTGCTATTTTTGGTTCTGAAAGATGCATTCATGAAGGGGATACGTTGTACTAGTTATTTGTTGAAATACATGTATGTGATTGTACTCGCTGTACTTGTTCAAAGGTGTTGACGTCGAGCAGTTTAAGAAGCTTTGCAAACACCTGGTAACCAAAGACCGTGCATCGTGTTGTGAATTTTTATCTTATTTACTTTCAGTTTAAATTCTTTAGCAAAATCTTAAAATTGGATGGCAAAGAAGATAAATCTCTTTAAATATGTTTCACGCATCCGAATGTCATTTGTAGGGAAGCTGCGGTTATTGACTTTTCGTGGTTTGTTTCGAAGATGGACGAAGATCAGAAGATGTTTGCAGCCATGGAAGATGCAAGAACTTCCATGGAGTTTGCCGGACTGATTTACAAATAGGCGGCCATAGTAATGTATCTGTGAGCGCAACATGAATTTTAATGAAGATATTTATGAGATTTTAAAAGCTCACTAGTTGCCCTTTTATTATCGCCGTGTTTCGCTGTTACGCAAAGAGATGGTTTCAGTTATAACCTTCAGTGACACACTTGGGCGATTGACCGCTCCACTTCCTGTCACCTTGGCACTTCCTCTCGGGTCTTCCGCTAAGAATGAATCCGTCGTTGCAAGAGTACCTCACCAACGAACCGAAGCTGTTGTCAGGATCCAATTCGTAGAATCCGTTCTCGACGTCTTCAAGACGAGCGCATTTCATTCCTGCATCGATAAGATGTGATTTATTTGCAATTTAATTGTGTTTTCACCAAAATCAATAAAATCTGTCGCGTTAAAGTGACTAAATACCATGTCATGCCTCGAAGACATCCTGAAAAATTTGCTCCCAAGAAGTAATTTCTTAAAATACTTCTAAGTCGGATAAAAACCAAACATTTGCGAGGATTTGTATGAATTCCAAAAGATGCCAAACTCAGTCTGAGTGTCGCTGGAATGAAAGTCCATTTTGCATGACTCTGGATGATTTCGATTCGATTCAAACTCCTTTCCAGTTCACCTCATTCCATTTGTACTCGTAAGTTTCCCCCGAGGCCATGAATCTCCTTCTAATCTCGCCACGTCGAATAATTCTCCATCCTCCATTAAATACAGTAAAACTCGAATATCGGACCCTTTTTCTTCGAACAGGCGCCGCTTTTAAGGACATTTTATGGCGCGATTTTTAACTTCCAAACTTAAAGGTTTCACCATGAAATGCAATTCAAAATCTAAATCTCCGAATGCAACGACGGCATGAATCAATCAACTTTTAGCAACGCGTCGTGCAATAATCCAAATATAATCCGAACAATCTGAGCAAATTGTTGGTCCAGCGGGATTGGATCTTGGAGATTCAACTGACCGCAGATGGCTCCGATAAGATCTCACAGAAAAAAAAATAAAAAATAAAACGAACATCGTTGATTTACAAGAGGTACCTGTCCTAATGCACGTCAGACCACAGACTCCATCGCATCTGCACTGTCTTCTCCTTCCTTTGCAATCCTCGTCCACCAAGCACTTCTTCTGACAGGTTCTTCCTGGTTCCAGTTGATCTGCTCTTTTGGGGCAAGTCGGGTGGCTCAGGAAGGGTTTCGAACCCGGTAGGCTGTTGCTGTCTTTCCTAAGAGATGTTCTTCCTACAGAAATTTAATGGTCTTCTCATCATGATTTTCTTCATTTACAGGTACCGTGCTTAACATTGGCTGCCGCAATTTTGTTTCATTAACAATAAATTGCAATAAAGACATTGCAATGGAAACAGCAATCCAAGCAACATTCTATCTTCAGAATGCATTTTTTTTAAAAACTAAACATTGCTGGGAAATGATGTTTGATTATTATCGACGTTCTCCTCGTCGTCGTCTTCATCACCGTCATCGTCGTCGTCGTCGTCATCATCAGTACACCGTGATTGCTGGTCAAAACGTAAAACATCCAAAATCTGAGATGCTATCAAAAACTAAAGTAAGATTTGTGAGCAAATGTCTTCCGATGCCAATTACAGGGGGAAAATGAAATTTGAACGAAACGAATAGAATTATTTTTTATTTAAAATTTAAAAAATATTTAATTTATAAATTTAATTCAAACTGGATTAAAACAAAATATAAATTCGACAAAAAAGTTATCAAAAAACAAACTTTTTGCACTCAAAAATCTTGTTTCATTTCGAATCTTGCTATCTCTTGCTATTATAATAATAATAATAGTAATAACACAATGACAATAGAACAACAAATATGTTGCTATTATTAAATACTATTAAATACAAATATAAATTATGTAATTAATATAAATAAAAAATAATTACTGTAATTAAATACCTACAATAAATAATAAATAATATTATTATTATTATCATTATTGTTGTTGGACATTGTCAACATTTGACTTTCACACGATATCACAATTGATTGAGGAAAGCATTGAATTCGGAAAAATTAATCTAAAAACGTCGAATGTCTTCTGCCTGAACTTCAATTGCTTGATTTTTTGCTTCAATTTGCAAAAAGAAATGTTTTTTTGAGAAAATGGTTGGTTTCTCTGCACTGAGAAACTCAATATATTTCTGGGGTTATTATTATTATTCGATTGATATTCATTTCGATTATGTTATTTAATTTATTATTTAATTCCATTATTATTATTATTATTATTATTATTATTATTATTATTATTATTATTATTATTATTATTATTATTATTATTATTATTTCTTTATTGATTTTATTTAAGTTACTTTTTTTTTATTTATTTTATTTGAGTTACTTTTTTTTAAATTATTTATTATTCAATTGCAGCCCGTCTCGTGGTCAGTTTGACTGATTGTTCTAAGAACGCTAAAGACAGGTTCATCAGTTTTTGTGAACAAGAATTCTGTGAGAAGGAAAAATAATTTTCCTGCCTGAAACCAAGGCAATTAAAAACACTTGCTTCTGACAAGAGTTAAAATATCGGCGTGAACGATATTGGAGGACAGTCTAAAGAAAGAGAGAATAGAAAAATAAGGAGATAAGCCATGATGCATGAACCATTATTTGTCAGTCTTTAAAAACCTTTTATTGAGAAGGGGAAAAAAAGCCAATTTGTGCTTGGCTAAGAACCTCTGGAAATGAAAAACTGAAAGTTGATAATACATCTTGCAGCATCTTGGGATCAGGCAATGTCAGGAAACGTCAGGGAAGCAATATAAGGTCAAGGCATTGAATAAATGGAACAGCTCCCCGAGTGGCATGCCTCGATTCGAAACTCCAAAGCATTGCCATGAATAGTATTCATAGAATAATAGTCTCACCAATGAATAGCATTCATTGAAAGATATTCTCTCTTGAGTGTGTGTGGCTGTTTGGACTGACAGAAGAGAACGTAGCAGAGACTCTTTTCAGAGACTGAGAGCGATTACGTAATTACAGAAAGCTCTTGGCCAGGAGATAATGAAGGTGTTGTGTTATAATTAACGTTTCTGATTTATTTGATGATGTTTAATTAATAATTCTATTACAATTGATTATTAAATATTAATAAAGTGATAATTAAACTTTTATTTAACTTTTAATTTATTATATTCCTTTTCAGATTATCAAGAATCGAAGAACCTGAATGTTAATAGCAGTTGCGGTTGAAGTTGGTGCCAGGAGATTTCGGAAATTCAGAAAATTATTGAGATAAGCCGGGAAATGATGACGATTTTAATAATAATCAACAATAATAAAAATGAATAATAGTATTAATAATAATAATGGTGATAATAATAATAATAATAATAATAATAATAATAATAATAATAATAATAATAATAAATAATAGTAATAATGACGGTGGTAATAATAATAATAAATATTAATACTAATAAATAATAATAATAATTATTATTATTATCATCCTTTACGACTTGAGGGAATAATTATTATTATTATAATTATAATAATAATAAATAATAACAGGACCAGTAATATCGAGCGTATGATTAAGGACCCCATTCTTATTGATCCGAGCGAGCATTTCCTTGCTAAACCTGAATGTTGAATGAAATATTTTTAATGGAAAACTGTTTCGATTTTTTTCAATTTAATTTTTATCTTCAAAATTCCATGTTTTTAAATTGACTGCGTTGAATATTTATAGACGTTTTTTGATGAAAATGTTAAAAGCCTTAGAAGCTCCATGAAATAAGAGTCTCTCTTTCATCATCTATTATCGTGGGTTGAGAATATAAATATAATTCTCTTATAAATATTAACGTATTAATGATATGAATATTTTTTATTATGATGAATTGTTTGAAATTTTATTTCAATATTTTTCAATATTTATTTTTAAATTTCAAAATTTCTGTCAAATTCTCGTTAAAAATGTTCCATCTTACAATCTTTGACAATGGAATTGCAAATCCTTTACGACTTGAGGGAACAACATCTTTTGACCTATAACTCCGCTGAATACCCATGAACTTTTGACCTTTCTCGATTTCATTTTTGGTGTCGTTTTGCGTTCTATTTCCATTTATTAAATTTTTTTATATTAATATTAAAGATTTTTGTGTTTGAAGTTCTGTTAAATATTTCTAAAAATTACATTTATTAAATATTTTATAAATTTATTTTTATTTATAAAAATTTATGTAATTTAGGAATATTTATTAAATATTTTAGAAATTTATAATTTTTTATAATATTTATAAATATTTTTTAAATATTTTATAAATTTGTTTCAGAATCGATTATAGCTTCCATTATTTATTTAAACATTATTTCCCAATATTCTAAAGACGACGATAACATTAAAGATATATAAAAATCTTGAGTCCCCTTTCCTGGTTGCATCGAACACACCTCCATGATATGGGAGGCGATCCAGAGGGCCAGGAGGGGCCGGTTGAGTCTGTACGTAGTGTGGCTGGACCTAGCAAACGCATATGGGTCGGTGCCGCATCAACTCTTGTGGAAGACGTTGGAGGCACACCATGTGCCTCAGCCCGTTATCCGTATCCTCCAGGAATATTTTAACGGGTTCATGATGCGTTTCTCCACCCAAGCGTACACGACGAAATGGGTTCCTCTGCAGGTCGGGATAGCCATAGGGTGTGCGATCTCTCCGACCCTGTTCGTACTGGCGATGCAGATCCTACTGAAGGCAGTTGGGTCCGACATTCCAGAGGCGCACATTGGTAAGGGTGTGTATATGCCTCCAATAAAGGCATTCATGGACGACACCACCCTGGTTATGAATAGGAAGCGAGTCGTTCAGGAAACCCTGGACAAGCTGGACGACTTGCTAGGATGGTGTCGTATGGCCTTCAAACCTGCGAAGTCCAGGAGTCTCTCTTTGGTTAGAGGGAAAATTTGCAGGGACGCGTTCTTCGAGGTGGCGGGACAACGAATCCCCACGGTATCCGAGGAGCCTGTGAAGAGCCTAGGAAGGATGTTTGACGACTCGCTCACCGACAAGAGCATGAAGAACGCCATAGTCACGCAAACCAGTAAGGGGCTGCAAGCGATCGAGGCGGCGCCGCTCCAGGGTCGTTTCAAAGTGTGGCTTTTGCAGTTTGTGCTCCTGCCCAGACTCCTTTGGCCTTTGACCATCTATGAGATTGGTCTATCGGCGGTCGAGGGGTTAGAGAGGAAAATCAATCGGCACACCAGGACATGGCTGGGTTTACCTCCAGCATTGTCGTCGGTTGCCCTCTACAGCAGGAGCGCGAGCCTTAGACTGCCACTTAGGTCCATCGTGGAGGAGTACAAACTCTCCAAAATCCGAACGCAGTGGATGCTCAATAACTCCGCGGACAACAGGATCCGTGAAGTTAATCCACTGCTCAGATCTGGAAAGAAGTTCCGAGCGCAGAAAGAGATCGACGAGTCAGTAAATGTACTGATGTTCGAAGAAGTGAGAGGTCCTATCCAGACAGACCGTCACGCAGTGGGATGGAACCACTTCCAAAAATGGTCCCAGGCCAGCTCATCGACCAGGGGTGCGATGATTGGCCAGGAGAGGAGGCGGAAAGAGGAACAAGATCGAGTCACAAAGGCCGTACAGCTAGCACAACAGGGTAAGTGGACAACTTGGGAGGATGTGATCCAACGGTCCCTTACCTGGAGCGACTTATGGAAGTTGTCTCCGCTCCGGCTGGCCTTTGCGGTAAGATCGATTTATGATCAGTTGCCTTCCAAGGACAATTTAAGGAGGTGGGGGTTAGTAGAAGACGGCAAATGTGGACTCTGCGACGGAGCCGAGACACTGCATCATGTGCTCAGCAACTGCACATACGCCCTTGCCCATGGTCGGTATACATGGCGACACAATCAGGTCCTTCGAGAAGTGTGTGAGGCCACCAAAGCAGCAGTAACCAAAGCAAACTCGCGCGCAATCTCCAAGCAGCGGAAGATTTACTTCCTGCGCGAGGGCCACGCACACCTCTGCAGAAAGCGATGTAAAACGCCAAGAAAGGACATCCTTGCAGAGGCAAACGATTGGACAGTCGCAGCAGACTTAGAAGGAATGAGGCACTATCCCCAGGTGCTGATTGAGAGTGGCAAGAGGCCCGATATGGTGTTGATGTCACCGTCGTCAGATGCCATCATTTTGGTGGAGTTGACGGTCCCATGGGAGGACAGAATGCAATATAGCAATGCGCTGAAAGCGGAAAAGTATGCAGATCTGGCGGTGGACCTGGAAGCGAAAGGGTTCAGAGTTGACCTCTTCCCAATAGAAGTTGGCGCAAGGGGCGTAGTCGGCAAGTCGACTTACGCTTTCTTCACGAAAATAGGCCTATCTAGCCGAGAAAGAACGAAGACGATGACAAAGATGTCGGAAGCGGCGGAGGCAGCTTCGTTCTGGATCTGGCAAATGAGAGGCAAGGAAACATCTTCGGATGCCATAGCGAAAGGACCGGAGAAAGCCGCCGATCTCCGGTCAGAATAAATCCACCAAAGTAGTTCATCGCCCGAGAGGCGCGGAGCCGGTGACGGAAATGTCTGTTACCGCGCGCCGCTGCAAAGAAAATTTAAAGCCCAAGTCGATACTGTTGGGCGGCAGGGATGACGGAAAGAAGGCCACTGAGAGTCATTGGGGCTAGGTGGCGTCGCTTCAGCGACTGAGTGCAGCGACGAAAGAAGCCAACGAGAGCTTTCAGTAGTCGCTCCAGTCTGGCACGTGATGGCATAAAGAGGCCAATGAGAGCCTTCCAAAGCCTAAGCTTCGAGTCCGCACAATGGAAACCGACAGGGACATCCGGCTGATCACCGGATGCGGCCCACCCCCGGAGAACGTCAGGGGTTTCAAAGGGCCGAAACGTTCGAAGATGGGGGACCTTCTCTGAGGATCCCTGTCGGAAAGCTCCGAGGAGGAGTTTCCAGCATCTAGTATTTATTTAAGTATTTAAAAAATTTAAGTTGTATTTTAATGCTAATAAAATATTTATCACTTAATAATAATAATAAATATAATGTCACAAAATAATAATATACTAAATTAATTAATATATTAATCATATTAATTATTAATTACAATAATTATAATGATAATAATAATATTATTATAATAAACACAATGTTACAAAATAAATTATTAACTTATTTGATTACTTACAAAATATAATCTTAAAATAACAATGTCGACCGCAACCAATTCCACTATTGTGGAATTTATTGGAATTAAATCGTAATTTTATTTTTATTCACGGAAAAGCTATTATGTTCCCAATTTGAATGCGCAGTCGTAACCCGATCGGGACTTCCTCTGAGAGTTACGAACTCAATTTTAATGAAAGAATCCGTTAATAATTAATAATTAAATAATAATTAGCTAAAATTAATTATTATATTTATCTTTTATTATTTGTTTGTTAATTATTTTACGAATTTATTTTTTTTATTTATTTAATGGAAAATTGATAATGAACTGATCGCTTTCATTTTGAAATTTTAAAGTATGTTTCGACTTAATAATGATTATTATTATTATTGTTTAACGATGTTTAATAATATTCAATAAACATTAATTATATTTAATAATATATTATATATTATATAATAATAATAATTATTATTATATATTATTATTTATATTATTATATAATAATAATAATTATTATTATATATTATTATTATATAATTATTATTTATTATATTATTATTATATACTAGTGGTGCCCAGCCACGCGTTGCTTTGGCTTGGTCTAATTAATTTTATAAGAAAGAAATTTTCAAATATGTTTATTTTTACAATTTCACAAATTTGCTTGAGGGTTACTATAGTTTGAGCTTTTTAATGTCTCGCTAAAGTTTATTTATACAGTTTAGGCAATGACGTTATCGTGGCAAGATGGCCGGATTTTCGAAAAAAGCGTATTTTTACATGATATAGTTGTGACACATATATGAAACCTATATACAAACACTCTTCTAATGGAGTACTACGTTGTGTCAAAATTTCAAAGCAATTGGTCAAGTACTTTCAGAGAACATTTGCATGTTACAAACACACATTGCATTTTTATTTATATAGATTATATATTATTATATAATTATTATTATTTATTTATTATTATTATTATTATATAATAATCTTTATGTATCTAATATCATATAATATTATTTAAAAATATTATTAACGCAGACATTTAAATTCAACTTCTCTTGTTGGGATCCTCATTCATGAACGATTAAGACATCAATAGGTTATTAGATATAGATTAGTTTATCAATTAGTTCCCAATAAGTTATCAGTAGTTTATCAATAAGTTAGTAAGTTAGATCAATGAATTAGTTTTCAATTAGCTTTTAATAGTTTACCAATTATTTATAAATAATATATTTATATACCAATTTAAACCAATAGACAAATATATACCAATTATTTAGAAATATTTTACCAGTTATTTATAAATTAGTTATCAATTATTTATGAATATGTTATCAATAATTTATCAATAAGTTATCGAAACAAAGATCCAGTCGAAAAAAGATATTCGACGGTGCACCGATGTGACGTGATAATCAGAAGTTGGGAGATGAAAGCATCCAAGTGGATGTGACTTGCAAGTCCAACGTCCCCCTGCGACAGCATTTCATGTTTCTCGTGTTTCCCCATCGTTTCCGACTCGGCTTATTATTATTTTTAATTTTTTTTTTTTTTGCAGAAGAGATTTTCATGAATAATTTTTAAATTAATTATTATAAAACCTTCTTTTATAATTAATATATTCTATATTATAATCTATGGAATACTTTGCGCCACATAAAGGAAGAGATTTACATCAGCTTAGTCTGGAGATGCAAAGGATTTTAGTTACTGCGGACTCCGGGAAAAGCAACAGTCTTCAAATGCTTAGTTCTCAACCAGGCTTGCATCCTCATAAATTGTCCCTGATGCTTACATTTAAGCTCATATATCATGGAATATTCATCATAATTACTTTAATATAATTATTAAATTTATTCTCGGATATCGTTAAAAGTATAAATTATTATTTTATTTAAAAGTTAAAGAAATAATAATAATAACAATTAATAAAATAACCGACTAAAAGCCAACAAACCGTGGCTTTGGCTCAGTAAGATGAGAGTCCAGACCAATGCAGCAAATGTCTGTTCCATTTCTTCACGTATGTGAATTCAATTATGGTCCTAATTAATATGATTATTATTACTATTATTGTTGTTATTATTATTATTTGTTATAAAGCTACTTATTAATGAATTTAGCCATTAAACAAAATTTGGATTTCGAGTATTTATTGGATAAAAGTTTCCTAATTATCGCCTACAAATATTTGAAATGCTTAAAAGTCTTGAGGAATGAAAACAAGGAAGGCTTTTTGTTTGCTTTTAAAGCTTCCTCGCGCGTGGATGCGATGCCATGGAACTCTTGATGTCCCTCTTCTTGTATTACTGAGGCTCTGTTGTTAATATTATGTTGTTTCTGTTCTTGATATTATTGTGTTTCTGATATTATTGTTCTGTCCCTCTTCTCATATTATAGTGTCTTTGTTGTTATTATTATAATTATAATTATTATTATTTTGTCTCTCTTCTTGAATGTCTCTTGACTGTTAATGTTATCTTGTTTCTGTTCTTGTACTATTGTAAATCTACTTTGCCATGACATCGTCATACCTATCTTTATTATTACTATGACATTGTCCCTTTCCTTATATCGTTGTGTCTTCGTTGTGATTGTGATATTGTAAAAACCTTCTCTTGGATTATTTTAATTTTTTAATTATTATTTGTTATATTCTTTATTTTTATGCTGTGGTTCCTGTTCTTTTGTTACTGTTCTCCAGATCATCATATTGATCCTTCAAGCATTTTCCACGTTAATTGGGGACAATTAAATTAAATTAAATTATCTTTTAAAATTTAATTGCGATGATAAACTTGCCTGAAAATTTAAAACTGTAGACTGGATCTGCCAACGTCTTGTCCGAATGGCGTTGAAATAAATCGCTGTTGAGGTTCGTTTTTGTTTTCTTCTTCATAAAACAAATTGCTGCGATTTCTTTTAAAATAATTTTCGCTTATAAATCAATTCTTTTTGTAACGTAAATCTCCATCTAAGAACCTTTGTTTTTTATTTGCATCCCCAAAAATTAAAATAAATAAATAAAAATAAACATAAATATATTTATTAGCAATTTTTCAGGCTTCAAGTTGCATTCGTCAAGCGAAATAAAGGAATTTAAGTACAATGAGTTATTATAATTACTATAAATACTTCCAATGTAAACGGATTAGACAATCAAAAGTGTGATAATACCAAAACAAGTCCAGCTGAACATACTCCGACAAAAAACTAAAATTCGAAAATGGAAACCCAATAAAAACTCCATCGGATTTAAGCTAATAAAAACAGAAACAAAAGGACTTAAAGCTAATTTAAGCTAGGCCGGCTTCCTCTAGGGACCTTTGAAGACTTGAAAGACCTTTAGAGGCACATCAGGCGATTGGGATGACGAAGGGACTACCGGGTACGTCGTCCTCTCCCCATCTGATGTGGAGGCAGTGGTCACCCTTCTCCTCGGGCAGGTAGGACACCGTGCAGATGCCCGGCTTCTGCTTCTTGCACGTCAGCTCCTTGACCGGCACCCCTCTCGGTGATACCATGGCAATCACCATCAGGGCGAAACCTTGATGTTGGTTATTGGATTGATTTTTTTAAACTTTACTCGATTAAAGTTTTAATAACCGACAAATATTGACATTTTAATTGCAATTAATATCCTTTGTAATTTAATATATCTTATATGTAAATATATTTAATCTTGACAGTTATTAAGAAGCGATCCTGATAATGCAAGTAAAACTTCTGGAGATAAATTCAATAGAGTCCGACTCAACCTGCTTCCCTAAACTCAACGTTGAAGGTTCCAATTCTGCTGATGTGTCCCTTCTTGAGTCCAGCACCACTGACGATGACTTTGTTTGCGTCTCCTCTCAGAACTTTCTTCGACGAACCTGCCTTCTTCTCCTCAGTTTCAACTTGAATCGACGAATTCTCGTGGGTGTCACTCGATTTGCCGATACCTTGAATAATAATAAAATAGTTTTTTAAACAATAATAATGATAATAACAATAATAATAATAATAAATTAAATAGTTTTTAAATAATGACAATAATAATAACATTAATAATAATAATAGTTATAATAATGGTTAATTAAATTGGTCTCTTATATACCAAAATAAAGAACTCGAAATAGTTAGTTTGCTGGGCTTCTATGCTTCTGTTAGGGACTTCCTGATCATTCCAAATGTTATACGTTGTACTTTTAACTGTTGACTACTTATAAAATATACTAAATGTGTTATGATAAAAATATTGCTATAAATTATGACGAACTGAAACAAATAAATATTCATTTATTAATTTGTTAAAAAGAATTTAATAAAACGCTTGAAATATTTTAAACTGAATTTGTTTCCTTCCAGCCACGAAAGAAATATTTCAAAAAGTGTTCACCAAGAAGAAACCAATTTGTTTCTTTCAAGTGGAAAGTTATTTATAAATAACTCGAGGATGCCTTCGGAATTTCCAGAAGATTCCACTTCATTCAGTTCAAGGTTAAAAGAAAGTCTCCCCAAAAATAATTATTTATATTATAATAAGCTAAATAATTATTTTAAAGTTATTAAACTATTGCGTTAACAATTGCCTAATATATCAAGCCAATCATATATTTAATAATAAGACTTTAATGGAGTTAATAAAATCAAGGAATGATTTCAAAACACATGTCAACAATTCTTTACTAAACTTAATAATAACTTTACAATAATTAGATTAATCGCTTAATTAATTAATTAATTAATTAATTAATTAATTAATTAATTAATTAATTAATTAATTAATTAATTAAATTATTTATTTATTATTAAAAGAAAATTGTGCATTTCATCTTCAAAGCCCATTAACTACCTCCCCATTAAGTAAACTTAATTTTCTGTTTCACTCTAGTTTTTATAGACAAACGCTATTCAAAATTACCTGAAAGGTCACCAGATGACCTTCATTTTGTTTAGAAAAAATAAATAAATACAAGCGTCAACAATTCTCCATCGTTTAATGCCGACCTGAAACTCTGACGAGAAAAGGTGAACCAGGCACGTTGACGTTGCAGAACTTGGTCGTGATGAGGTACTCGCCAGGGGAGGTTGGTGTGTAGGAAAATTCGTAACCATCCTCCACGTCACTGCAACTGATGGCTACCCTACTCGGTCCATCGATCCGAATGCACAGGGGACCCGAACCCGCGTTCGTCGTCACTGCATAGAATTTGCTCAGACTTCCTGCAAGAGATGTTGTTGTCGTCGTCGTTGAAGTTACTTAAGTGTTGCTGTTTTTGTTGTTGTCGTTGTTGTTGCTCAAGTGTCGTTGTTCAGAAGATTTTGTTGAAGTTAATTTTAAATGTTGATGTTGTAGATGCTACGGTATCAACTACTTAAATGTCGTTGGTTAGCAATTTATAAATAATGTGAATTTTCTTACTATGAAAATATTTATTTTTTATGGACGTAATTTTTAATACTAATATTTATTTATTTATTTATTTATTTATCTTATATGAATTTAATGAATATTTATCTTACTATGAAAATATTTATTTTTTATGGACGTAATTTTTAATACTAATATTTATTTATTTATTTATTTATCTTATATATATACACATTTGTGCGATTGATCCATGATTATTATCATGAATCGTGGTGTATTTCCAATAAAAGTCTGAATTATCCAAATTGCCAATTATCAGTTGGAAATTCCTGACAACTCAGGATGGATTCCATTCGGACCTGATTTTCCAGAGACGATTCCCTTCCCTTCCATCTTGATTTGTGCAGGATCAGCACCCAACCTTCCGACCAACATCGGCAGAGGACTTCCAGGTATGTGAGAATCGTTGAACTTAACGGTCACATAATACAAACCATTCTCTTTCGGAGTGAACCTGAACAAGGGATTAAATTATTACTGAAATATATGATATTCAATTATTAATATTTTGTTATTATTAAAGAGAGTTTATTTTATTAATAACGTTATTGTATAATATTGTCCATAAGCATTGAGCTGAAACAAACCAATCGAACAAATGTTGAGTTGAATCTCTAAGTACTTTCAAATTTAACGACGAGAAAACTTGAATTATCTTCAAAGCTCTGGCAGTTATTTGAAGTTAAAATTAATTTTATTGCAACTTTATTTCATAAAAGAACTGTTGCAAATGTTCTTTTAAATCAATCAAAGATGCAAAAGGAAAGACTGAAGATGTTCAGTGGATGGTCAACATGTCTTTGTGTTGTTCATTAAACCTAACAATTACACTTTTAGAATCATTTCATTGCTTGGAAGTCAGATTTTCTATTCCGAAATTTGTAATGAAGCCATAAAATTACTATTATTATTCAGAGACTATTATTGAAAGATACTCGATTAATATTTTGTTATTATTAAAGGTAGTTTATTTTATCAGTAACTTTATTGTTTAATATTCTCTGTAAGCAATGAGCTGAAACAGACCAATCGAACAAAAACTGATTACTACATAGTATAATAAAGATTTACAGCCACAATGTAAAAGTTATAATTTATAAAGTAATCATAATTTAAATCATTTAAATATTCATAAAATAATGATTCACCTGATCATAAACTGATCGACTTCGAGTTTTTCGATGACGATTTCCTCCTTTGTACCTGTTGGAGTCGTCAGGAAGCCTGCCAAAGCACCTTGCATTCCGTTCAGGTTCACCTGGAAAGTGGCCGCTTTGTCCACCTGGAAACAAATACGACATTCCATGGATTCTAATGGAAACATTTCAGCCTCTGATACCAGATATTTTGTTATTATCCAATCAAAATAAAATGTTATTTCGTTTAAATTAAAATACCAATTTGTGCTCAAAGACATTTTTATCCTACAAGTAAAAGCATGCATAAATATTATAAAACAATATGCCAC